>JASTWL010000457.1:0-144514 GCA_035220575.1 Temnothorax rugatulus | reverse complement strand
TTTAGCCCCGGTCTCCCCTACAATAACACAGGCGCCAAAAAAAGTATATATTGCTCTGGGGTTGAGACCACATTACTCCTATGTATTTTGACCCGCTGAACACGAATCTGCAATAAAAAGTAGGGGTCGCCAGTGGAATTTCAGAGATAACCTCAAAAAAACCGTAAAAAACCACGTTTTTTAGTGGTAAAGGCTTAAAAAAAAAGAATATGATTTGTCTCAGGTTAAGACCAACCAGAATTTTATTGGTAAACGCACAAACACACTTGTGTCAGTCTTTCCTGATGTTTAGATTATAAGAAAAACTGAAGACAACAGCAGGCTGAAGGCGAATCTGAAGATGGTTATACCTCTGAGAGCGGAAAAATTGGCAATACTCGCACAGTTATCGTCTGTAAGTCCAGTTTGGTGATCAGAAAATTTATACTGTAAGGGAATTTAGTGACTGAAAACCTGCATGAGGCCTTAAATGAAGGTGATCTTATGAACGAGAACTAAATTGGTTTACGCTTGCGTATGCGTTTGTCATCGAACGACCTATGTAAAGGATTTCTACGTCGCTTTTTGCCTTTTTGTTGTGTTTCTTCTTTTCAGCATCCAGCAATAGTCCTGCCATCATATTCACGCCCCAGTTTCCTTGCCATCTACGTTCAAATTCCTTCATATCCTGATGAAATCTTTCGCTTGCTCTTCACCTGAAATCCCCAAGGTTTTGTGGAAATCATCAAGGTGCGAATCAAGAAAGTGAAGCTTCAAATTCATTAAGCCCCTTATAGAAAAATACACTCAACTTTTGGTGTTAACCGTTAAAAAAACACCAAAGAAAAACCCTTAAAGTTGGGTATGATTTCGGACCGCCAATTGAAGGTTAACCATCATTTGAAGGTTAACCTTCAATTGGTGATCCACAAATCACACCCAACTTTAAAGATTTTTCTTTGGTGTTTCTTTAACGGTTAAACACCAACAGTTGAGTGTATTTTTCCGTAAGGGTACAGCGCGGTCACCCATCCGAGTCAGTACCGCACCTAACATCGCTTGACATCGATGATCGAACGGACTAGTGGCGATCCTTTGATTCTGACGCTTCCTTGTTGCTTATACTCCTATATAACATATCTTTATAGCGTTCAAAAATCGTATTGATAATACTGGTGTATTGATAATACTGGTAAATATTAAAAATAATAATGCAATTACAATTAATGTACAATAATTATTAATATAAAATTCGTATATTTAACATAATATAATATTAATATAATAACGTTAACAGCATGCATGAGAACGCCTAAAGACGCTACCTGACAAAATAAATAATTTATTTAATGAATTGAAAAATAATTAAGAATCAAATTTAAAGAAACATAAATCTAAAAAAAATCTATTCTTTATGTATGTGTGTGCATATATGTTCACGGAGTAAATTATAGTACTATATTATCGATTACTCGATTGATAATAATAATAAGGGCCGTCAATTGACACTTAACGAAGATTAACACAATAACATTTAAACGACACCCAACGATAAAGGGATCATGGCGACACTGATTAAATCGACATAGAACATTAAAGGTTAACACCCTGTTAACACCAAACCAACATCCAACGATGAGGATCAATCTCCAACCTACACTAAACATTAAGGCTTAATCCCCAACCTACACTTATCATTGAGAATAAACTCCCAATATACACTCATCATTGAGGATTAAACCCACAACTTACCTAAACCTTAATGGTCAACACTCAATCTACACCTAAATTTAAGAGTTGACACTTAACTTTGATGGCAAACACTAAACTTACGCCCAAATTTGAGTGTCCACTCGCGTAAGTTTAGTGTTAACACTTAACTTTGGGTGTTAACCATCGAAGTTGAGTGTACTTTTTCATAAGGGAAGAGTCACGGTCGGTCTCGCTTCCGCGTATCCTTGACGCGAGACACTACCGTGTCTCTTGATCACAATTATTTTTACACATAACTCTACTTATTGTTTTTAAAGAAGGTATTGGGAGATTAGCGTACAATGTTTCATAGAGCATTCTACCCCCTATAGTAAATAAGTAAGTACAAAAAAGTTTCAACGTCTCATCATACCTATTACCTTCCTTTTTTTTGTTACATTGATTCGCAGCATTTTGAAGTATTTTTGTTAAAAAATTGGAGTGTAATTTTTCGGTTTTTATGATTTCAACATTAGCATCGTTTTCAATTCTTTTTTGTAAAAAATGTGTCAATGTCTCATTTAAACTTTGTTTGTTGAATTAATCATTGGAGTTTGTTAAGAACTGGATAAAAGGCAGTAATTCGAGTTTGACTTGAACTATGACGAGTACAATTTTTTCCTAGTACGAGAAATCCTCGAATTTCGAACTTCTTTTGACACTTAGACGTGTTGAGATCAAGGTCGAGATAGTCCGTTCGATGACTATCTCGACCTAATATTCCCACTGTTTCTCACAATCATGGACGAGATCGAGAGACTGGCTGATTAGTCCTGAGAAGCCTAATGTAGTGGACGTAGACGATTCACATGAGTCTAGAAACGGTAAATTGTCTTTAATTTCTATAGTCGTTAGTGACTCCTTAATTTTATCTAAAAAAATAATTAGAGTAATTAATCGTTCATACCAAAACTAAAATATTTTTTATTTGAAATAGAATAAATCGAGGAACAAATTACCTGAGTTTTCTATGAGCAAATCATCATGTGACAACCTTTTCATGTTTTCAGTTTCAAATAGTCCATCTTGATCTGGTTAAGTTTAAGCAAACCCCCCCCCCCCCTCCGGAGGGAGGGGGGTGATAGCCTATATTGTAGCGCTTGACGAGAGGAGTTGAGTGGTGGTAGTCTCCCTTGTTAACTCCCACTCGTTGGACCCCTAGGGGGGAAAATGTAAAATAGTTTAAAAAATAAAGGTAATATACAGTAATACGGACCACCCTTCGATGACCTTGACCTGACATATGTTGTCAGGTCATCCTCCTGAGTGACCTTCGGAAGGTTTTAGCCGTCGCTCGTTATTCGTTAAAAAGTTATTAACAAAAAAAGTTTCGAAAATATAGCAGTTATTTTAAGTATTGAGAGGCATAAACGACTAATTAATCTACATAGGTTAGTGACGCGCTTTAAAAGTATTTAAGTGTTCAAAGCGCGTCAACTAACCTACGTAGGTTAGTGACGCGCTTTAAACAGTTAAATACTTTTAAATCGCGTCACTAACCTACGTAGGTTAGTTGACGCGCTTTAAACAGTTAAATACTTTTAAAGCGCGTCACTAACCTACGTAGGTTAGTTGACGCGCTTTAAACAGTTAAATACTTTTAAAGCGCGTCACTAACCTACGTAGGTTAGTGACGCGCTTTAAACACTTAAATACTTTTAAAGCGCGTCACTAACCTATGTAGATTAATTAGGGCCAATTTCACCAACCACGGTTAGCTTAACCAACGGTTAAAGTTAGTAGGATTGACCAATAGAAAGCAGGGTGGATTCATTTCTATTGGTCAATCCTGCTAACTTTAACCGTCGGTTAAGCTAACCGTGGTTGGTGAAATTGGGTCTTAGTCGTTTATGCCTCTCAATACTCAAAATAGCTGCTATATTTTCCAAACTTTTTTTGTTTATAACTTTTTAACGAATAACGAGCGACGGCTAAAACCTTCTGAAGGTCACTTGGGGTCATGACCTTGACAACATATGTCAAGGTCAAAGTCATCGGAGGGTGGTCCGTATTACTGTATAATTACCTTTATCTTTTAAACTATTTTACATTTTCCCCCCTAGAGGTCCAACGGGTGGGAGTTAACAAGGGAGACTACCACCACTCAACTCCTCTCGTCAAGCGCTACAATATAGGCTATCACCCCCCTCCCTCCCGAGGGGGGAGGTTTGCTTAATCCTAACCGATTTTTGCCTGATAAGTATATGACTGAGGAAGGTCTTCATCTCCATAATTTTCGTTGGATGTCAAAATTCTGCACAGACACTTTTTTGGATTTTTTTCAATGTTTTCCTCATTTTCAATCTCAACAATTTTTTTCACAAGTTTCAACAACAATTTTCGCTCTTCTTCAATATTTATTTTCTCCTTTAGGATTGATATAGTTGGAGCTCGAGGAATCATTGTGCCTGACGAACGAGATGCAGAGCCAACATTTCCTTCACCTGCCTTTTTTTAATAGTATTTGATATTACAGGTGATTCCCAAAAATCCAAGAATATTGATGTGACGAGTTTCACAAGATCCACGAGTAAATGTTTGTCACCAATCATAAATTAAAACTTTTCTGGGCACGTATGATAAGGACCATAAAAATATTTTCGATCATCATCTGGCTTCAACAAGAAATTCATGTGATCTTTGGCAAAAGATTCTAATTCTTTAATTGTGTCGGTAGTGATGTGCCGGAATGAAATTGGGTTGTGTAGATTATTCAAACGTAAAATATTTTTGACATAAATGGGGATAATTGTTCCTGATTTAGCTTTTAATAATTTGAAGAAATTATTTGCGAGTATATCATTCTCGATATCACTTTTCAGTAAATCACTCTCGGAATTTTTATTTTCTACGGTAAATATTTACAATTAGGGCCTTACTTCCGATGACCTTGACCTTGACATATGTTGTCAAGGTCACCCTCCTGAGTGACCTTCAGAAGGTTTTAGTCGGGGGTCGCTTTTTATTAAAAAGTTATAACAAAAAAAGTTTGAAAAATATAGCAGCTATTTTGAGTATTGGAAGGCATAAATGACTAATATATATGTTGAAATAGTTCACGCATACACTTTCCACGCGAAACGAGGGGCCACATGGGTTCGTGGCGCGCTTTACAAGCTCGTTTAGGTAGAGGTGGTATTAAACAAGGTAAGTTAGTCGATCATCTGTGAATATTTGTGGCGATATACAATAAACGAGCTCGTAAAGCGCGCCACGAACCCATGTGACAACTCGTCTCGCGTGAAAAGTGTATACGTGAACTATTTCGACATATAGGGGAGATCGGGGCTAGACCGCTAACGGGGTAAATCCGCAAAATCAAATATCTCGGAACCTGTATATTGTGCGAACTCGCTATTAACATTGTAAACGCTGCTTATGGTACCCATGTGACCAACGGAGTTTCGGCAGGTTACCTGCCGTGTTATGATTTTTACGAGGGCAAACGTGTTTTCGGAAGGTGAAAGTGAAATTTTCTGCGCGAGGAAATTTTGTAATATCTTGAATATTATTGTATCACTGAATCTCAAAGTAAGTGATTATAAAGAGTAATGCATGCTGAACACGAATCCAGTGTAGTTTTTTCATTATCGTTGATGTCTAATATTTCGTGGGCGATCAAACCTGAAACTTATGTTTGGGGCTTATCCGCTAGTGAGCACCCGGGGCTGGTCCGCTAGTCTCGTCACTGTGGCGCGCCGGGCGCACGACTTCAGCTCACGGCGATTTCAGGTTAGGTTTCCCTCGAGCGGCGTGATTCTGTCTTCCCTTGCACGTGCGTCAGTTGTATAGGAGGGAAATGGTACGCACGTATCGTCACAAAACAACTCCCGTCGACAAGGAGCAACTCAAGGAGGCAGTTCTTGCGGTGAGAAAAGATAAAATGAGCGTTTCCGCAGCCGCAAAACAACAAAGAGGCCGGCCCAAAAAAAATGCCACACAAACAAAACCGCAGCCTTCGACGAGCAGTGGGCGTAAATCGAAATCAAGGAAGCAGCAGCGGTCGGATTCTGACGAAGACTTGGATAATACGTGCTGCGTGTGCTCAAAGAAGTTGACAAGCAGAGCATATGGGAATCAGTGCATTGCGTGCGAGCGTAGGGCACACAACACATGCGTGCGCTTGTCAGGATCTGTATTCACGTGCCTTGATTGTTTTATGGAATAGGTAAAACAATTATTTTTTAATGTTTCGCATAAAAATTTGAAATAAATTTTTATTTTTCTCTTAAAAAACAATTATTAAAATGTATCCTATCATTTTCAGGATTAGATGTACGTATATGTATTGAAAATGCAGTGTAACGGATTTACCCCGGGGGGGTAACGGTTCAACCCCGACATTTTTGAGATTCAATTTTTGCACCGTTGTCGTTTTTGCTCTATACCGGTTAAACAAAGCGACGTAGATAAAAATTTCCTGTATAAATTTTGTAGCTAAAGGTTCACTCTTTACAGTGGTATACCAATTTTAACTTAAATTATTTATTTTGTTGTTAAAAATCGGCACCGGAAAAAAACTAGCGGTCTAGCCCCGGTCTCCCCTATATTAGTCATTTATGCCTTCCAATACTCAAAATAGCTGCTATATTTTTCAAACTTTTTTGTTATAATTATTTTAATAAAAAGCGACCCCCGACTAAAACCTTCTGAAGGTCACTCATGAGGGTGACCTTGACAACATATGTCAAGGTCAAGGTCATCGGAAGTAAGGCCCTAATGTAAATATTGTACCTTTTCTACTTCTCTCCTTCCATAATTTCTGTCATATAGACACTGAACCACCTAAAAAGCACTCGGTTATTAGATTTGATAACCTCTTAATGCTTAATACCCTCGTTAATACTTCTTAATATTTTAGATAATGGAATAGTAAACATTCAATTACTTACTAACACGAGAAGAGCTCGAGAATATTGCACTGTTCTTACGAGTTAAAACGATTGATTGCACGCTCTCTATTCCGCTACGAACTCAGACTACAGACTGACTTATAACGAGTTGTGTTTACATTTGATGTCTCTACGATGTCGATTGTTTTTTATTTCGGCTTTGCTCGGTCGCGCTGTGTGCTCAGCGGCGAGCCGTAATATAATTCAACGAAAGAAACGTCCCGCCTCTGCGCATAGGGGAAAAAACATGACGCTCAACTCAGTACCGTGGCATAGAGAAGATGAAACCTGGGGACCTATTACGTATCTTTTCACGAGGCGAAAATGCGAAAAGTGAATAGATTTACTAGATTTCGACCAATGAAATCGTATAGATACTCTTATAGTATACATATTGTTACGCTCGACCGCGCGTCCACAGCACTCGCACTCGCTCACTCAACGCGTTCACCGTGCACTCGCGCAAAAGAAGAAACTCCGTGTTACAAAAAGGAACTCGTTTATTACGATAACTCGTACAACTTGAGAACACGGGCTGTCACGTCAGAACGAGGCGGAAGCCCAGAACAGAATCAAACAGGCGAAGGCCATAAACAACGCGGTCGTCAAGGAACGATCCGCAATTCCTTCCCGGCTCGCATCTTCAATCCGGAGAACGCTTTACGCGAAGCCGAAGGACGTAACAATATTATAATAGCTTGAAAACATTTGTGATTTCAAGCGATTTCCGAATTCGTGTGATTTCGTAACGATTTCCTATGATTTCTCATGATTCCTCAATGCAAAGAGAAATCACTCGACTTCCATTGATTTCCAGTGATTTCGAACCAATGGTACAATGATTTCCGAAGTGACCAGCCCCTCGGGTAATCGCGAGAATCCACCGCATTACCGTGATCACTTGACTTCCTATATTAATCGAGAAATTAAATTCTTGTAAAAATACTGCATAATGTTGCATTCGCATCGCGCTATACGCTGGCAAACCTTTTTACGGATTAAAAATCTGTGTTAATGGCTTTATGATCCGTTATTAAAGAAATGATTGCCATACAAAAAACTGATGAAACTTTTTAATACCAAATATAATCGCATACGCTTCCTTATCTATTTGGGCGTACTTTCTTTGCGTTTCTGTAAGTGAGTTTGAGGCGCACTGTATCATTCGCTCGCTTCCATACGTGTGATAATACAGCACCCACATCATATGGGCTAGCGTCAGTGGCTAAAACAATTGGCAACTTAGTATCAAATAGAACTAAGATTTTCTCTTTCTCAAAATCCGTTTTTGCCCGTTTAAACGCTACTTCATAATCTCTTGTCCAGTAAAGGAAACATTCTTTTTAAGTAAATATTCAATGGGCGTAATAAATCACTTAAATGTCTAATAAATCTCCCGTAATAATTAATCAACCCAATAAATGCTCTTAGTTCTGTGATATTGGTAGGTCTAGGCATTTGCCGTACCGCTTCAATTTTATTTTTCTCTTTGGAAATTCCATTTTACCAATTTTGTACCCACAATAACTAATACTGTCTTTAGAAATTCACATTTATCCTCATTAATGCGTATATTATGATCGCCAATCTTTTAAAAACTAATTCTAACCGTTGCATATGTTCTTTCCGGTTCTTTCCGCATTCTTATATCATCCAAAAATACCGCGATTCCTGGAATTCCATTTAAAATCTCTTCTATTGTTCGTTGCCAAATTGCTGGCGCTGACGCTATTCCGTACATCAATTGGTTACTTCGGTATAACCCTTTATGTGTATTTAACGTTAAAATCTCTCTATCCTGTTCGGTTAACGGTAATTGTAGATACTGTGGTGGTCGCGCGCGCCTCTACCGGACGGCAACACATTTAGCCACGCTTTCTCGCGAGCGCTCGTCCGCGCCGACTGAAATATATAAACGAATTCGGTAACAACATTCATTGCCCTGACCTCACCGACGATCTCATCGGACGACGAGAATTAGGCGGGCATATAACGGAGTGGCACCATCGCGACTCACAGAGAGTCGCATGGTATTTTTGGGGACGCATCCTCCACATACCATCATGTACATCCAACCATACGCTCCTCTCCATCACTATCATCCATGATCGACACCCCGACATGCCTATCCCCAAAGATACATTTGTTTTAAATCAATCTTAGAGAATACTTTTCCTTCAGCCATCGACGCGAAAAGTTCATCTGTTGTCGGTAAGGGGTTTTCATCCACAATTAACCATGGATTTACCGTGACTTTGAAATCACTGCAAATTCGAATTTGACCGTTCTTTTTCAGTACCGGTATTATGGGCATGGCCCATCTTGGAGACTCTACTTTTTCTAAAATACCTGCTTGGACCAATTTTTCTAATTCGACTTCAACTTTTTCTTTTAGTTTAAATGGAACTGTTCGGCTTTTTAAAAATGTCCGGCTTTGCATTCTCCTTTAATTTTAAATGAGCTTCGACTTTGCGCATGGATGAACATTCCTCACTTATAATCTCGAGGTATTTCTTAAATAGTTGCTCTAACCTGTCGCAACTGTGCGTCTCAAGCGTTTTAATATTTTCTATTTCCTCTTTAAACTCGACTTTACTTTTTCTAAAATTTTTAACAGATTGATCCATTCACGGCCTAATAATGGATTTCGATCGTAGCGAACTACATATATGTTCAATTCGCGCACGTCATCTATATCGCGCACCCTGACCTTGACAATCCCAACGGCGCAAAATTCTGTTTACAGTATGAACGCAACCTTAACTGTGTCTTCTGTATAATTAACCGTGGAAATATTTTCCGCAACCATTTTTCACTCACCAGAGTGACAGCCGCTCCGCAATCTACTTCGAAACTGACTCGTCGCTTTTCCAGATAGAGAGAGACTGTGAATTTATCCCGAAAACGAGAGTGTTCCATCTCGTCCAGTCTATAAACCTCTTCTAACAGTTGCGTTTTACACTTCTTCTTGCAGACTTTCTGCAAGTGCCATTGTCCGCCGCACTCGTGGCATTTCACATGTCGAGGAAGAGTGCAGTCAGGCGCCAGATGATTCCGTCTACACCTGTAACAAGAAATATTATTAGATTTCGAATTATGTGACGGTTGTGACTTTGACTTATTCATGTTTTTTCCATGTTTGGAATTCTTCTGTTGTCCCTTGTGTTTGGCCTCCTCGTCCTTCTTCTTCTTCGCCCCTCTGGCGCTCGCTCCAACGAAATCTACGGCAACTGGTGTGTCCGCTTTCAGCTCACTTACACCCTTCTCCGCCAGTTCCATCCCGCTGGCCGTCTTCAAGGCTGATTCCATCGTCAAGTTCGCTGTCTCCAGTAACCGCCCTTGGATCCGTTGATTTCGCAGCCCATACACGAACTAGTTCCTGAGTTCAGTTTTTAGATATTCCCCGAACTTACAGTGTAACGACAGCTTTTGTAAGGCTGCTATGTATTCTTGGGCGCTTGCTTGTGGCAATTGTAACCGTTTTCGAAAAACGAATATTTCCGCTATCTCTAACGGCTCCGGGGCGTAATATTCCTTCAACTTGTTTAATAAGGTATTGTAAGGAATTTAATATGGATCTTCGGGATCTAGTTTATCGCACAGGATTCCAAATGCTTCTACGCCAAGAAAATGCAATAGATGCGCGACCTTCTCTTGTCCCTCTTGTATTCGAAACACTCTAAACGCTCCTTCCAACCGCTATAGCCATCTTTGAAAAGTTTGCTGCTTCGGAACAAAAAAATCCACGCAAATGGTATTACGTTCGGAAGTTTGTTCCGTTGTTTGCCGGGTCAGCTGTCCGGAGGTAATTAATCCGGAGGTTTCCGCGCTCAGATTCATACGTCCTTCCGTCGGCATCCTTGTCGGATACGTAGCCGTCCTTCTAGAGCGCTCCGCGCCACGCACTCAATGTCCACGTGGCTTCTCCAACACCAGCACCCGCGCGTGTCTTAATTATCACTCCTTGCCCAGTGATTTATTAAGATCCCATCCTCGTCGCCAACTGTTGTGTATCTTCTTTTATTACAACTCTGGGTTCGATAGATATAATATATCTAATATGAGATATAAGAGGAACAGTCTCTGTGACTCGCGATATCGCCGGTTGGAGCTACACTCCGATCCCCGCGTGCTCCGCACACATGCTCGGTTCCCCTATCGGCGATCCGCGGATTTAATTGTATCGCTAGCCTCGCGGACGCGAATCCCTTAGACGACGCGCGCTATTCTGAATGGTAAAACGCGCGCTACTTACGCTGGTGTATAACACCTTTCTTTAAAAAATGGGGTAAGGGGTAAGAAGTAAGGGATAAGGGATAAGGAGTAAGGAGAAGGGGTTTGGATTAATCCCAGTGGAACCACCCTTGCGAGAACTACAATCCGTCCTCAGACACCAAACACCGCCCACCACTCCTTCCTCTTCTTTTGTTAGAAAACTGTTTTTACCCCTTTGAACCCTATATAGGCCACATAGGGGTTGGTGTTCAATCCCGGAATTGTACCAAAATACGAGTCGTGCCACCCCACGTACATACAAATCTGATAATAACTCATAATCGAAAATTTGAATCCAGTAAACTTTGCCGCCTAACACGGCTCTCACTTACTTAGATTATAAGTGCTTTAGATTATAAGAATAGCTAGCGCAAACCTTTTATCTTGCCGACCCGCCATTTTTGACCTGTCATTTGAGAGTAACAGAGACAGAATATATAAGAACGAATCACAGACCGGCCTTAGGTCCGGTTTGTGGAGGGGTTGTGCGCTACTCTTGTAATCTAGAGAGCTCTATTACTTACTCGTGACGAGTGTCATCTAGCGGCACGGTAGGCCAAACCCACAACACTTTTTAAGATTTTGCAAAGAAGAAGACGACGACGACTACGACGACGACGACGTATCTGAATGATATAAATTGAGCAGAAAAATAGACCCAGATAGCAAAGCGTGTCTGAGCAAAATCGCGCAAACCTGTGATTGCTTATAATGCTGGCAACTTGCCGTACATTTGCTTCAATTGATTTCGAGTAATTTAATATTTGAAGCAACATTGGATATATGTATTGCCAACAATTTGTCGGCAAGAGAGCAGCATGAAATTTATTTCGCGTTGCTAGCAATATGACAGCAGCATTGTGTGATCCTATGAATTATTACAGCAACATGACAGCAACAGCTCGAATTTTGAATCAGACGATTTTAGACCGCAGCGTAAGTTGCCAACAAGTTGCTAGCTAGTTGCTATACAAAATTGTTATATCGTGAAGGCATTAACTTGCCGACAAATGCCGACTCAGTTGCCACAATTCTGATAGCAACACATACTATGTTGTCGGCAACATGCCAGCAACAATGCAGACATATTGCTATCTGGGGAGGCATATACCCAGATAGCCAAATGTTGTGAGTTTGCTGTCATGTTGTTGCCAACAATCGTTGATGCAACTAATTTTGACAAACTAGGGACAAGGTGAGACAGCATTATGTCTGTCGGGTTGAACTCACATGAATTCTAATTCTATTCACAGCAAATTGAGAGCAACATGTTCACACGGATTTGTTATCCGTGAAGAGTTGATTTGTGACAGCAACTTGACGACAACTCGTTGTCGTCCACGATTAACAGCATATTCAATGCAATTTGAGGGCAACTTCCCAGGCAGCAGTGTCATGTGATTTTCACGTCAGTTTATGGTCAATCGTTACGTCAATTATCCTTTTATAATCATGTAATAATGACTTAAAAATGACAGGAATAAGTCACAGACCAATGACGACATTTCAAGACGTTAAAAACGTGACCTGTATGACCTTTTTGGCCTTTTAGTGACGTTTTAATAAGAGGATTGTAAAAATCAAATTTATATACAAAATTATAATTAATTAAGAAACCAAATTTGTTATAAAATATATACATTTTATGTTTTGTGTTTATTTAATTATTATCAGTCTTCCAAAATAAAGGTACCATTAATATAAGGTTACATCAATCTGAAAGTGTGCTACACTTTATTATAAAAGTGGAGTCCACGATACAACTGATACAAGTTGTGCAGTTCTGTCATTTATATATCGTTCATATATACTATCGTTCGTCACATTTTAAATACGAGAAACAGATCCTAACGGATGCTATTTAGCGGATCCGACATTTGCACATTCTTTAGAAACGTATGACAATTTCATATTGTCAACAATATGTTAGCAACGACTTACAATTAAAAAACTTCATAGCTTGAAGACATATACGCACCCAGCTAACACAATAGCAAAACTGCTTAGCATTTGGCATCAATCTGCCGTCTGGTAAATATATTTTCCGAACATATTGACGGCAGATTGATGCCAAATGCTAAGCAGTTTTGCTATTGTGTTAGCTAGGCAATAATGGATGGAAATCATTATATATGTGTTGTTGCCATCATGTTTGCATCATGATACTCAAGATGGAACGACGAATCATACATTGCTGTCATGTTGCTGACAACATAACGTACCAGTATTGCGGACAGTTTGCTTTCGAAATTACGTCAACTGATTGCATGTATAAGCAGTCATGTACCTGTATTTGTAACGTGTTCTATTTCGATGTCAGCAAATTTACAGCAAATATATAACAACACATGCAATACATTAGTTGGCTCAATATGCTATATCATGCTTGGCTATCTGGGTATGCATATCTATACATCAAGCCCATATCTGTGTATCAATGTATTTATCATTATAATCAGAAAAATCTATTTTCTTCAACGATATTTAAATCTTTCGATAATATTGACTTATTATTTAAAAAATTCAGTGGTTTGTTTCTAGAGAAGCGTTCACCTTCCTGTAAAAGATACGCTGTAGCGTCTCGCTTATGAAAAGAGGATGTATCGCTCCTGATCTTGTTAATCGCTTACGAAAGGATATATCTCTCTTGTATCTTGTTAAAAAATTATATACTTGTTATGAAACGCTACCGCGTCTGTTGATTAATAGTTTGTCAAAAATATATATTACTAATTTGAAAATTAATAATTAGTGGAAAATAATTATTAATTTTTTTAATAATGAATAATTAGTCTCAGGTAAATTATTTATTTTAAAACTTATTAATTGGTTTAATATAAATAATTTAATTATTGTATATATATATATACAATAATTAAATTATTTATATATATATACAATAATTAAATTATTTATATTAAACCAATTAATAAGTTTTAAAATAAATAATTTACCTGAGACTAATTATTCATTATTAAAAAAATTAATAATTATTTTCCACTAATTATTAATATATATATATATATATATATATATATATATATATATATATATATGTATATATGAAATCAAAAATACTCAAACTAATTGTTGTATGAGTCAGATTTTTTAAAGGACCCCGCCATTCTTATGGAAAAATGTTTTCCTGCGGATTTGGCTAATTTTTGGATATGTTGTAGTTCTTGTCATTCTGAACAAATGTCTCAATGGACTTGATCCTATGAGCCGTTTTTGCGCTATAAGCCCTAGAGGGTCCAGATTTGACATGTAAAGGTATAGGCTTTTCGACTCGATATAGGTATGTGACCCTCGATCCAGTGTGCGCGCGTGTGCGCGTGTGTGTATGCGTGTGTGTACGTGTGTGTGTGGGGGGAGGGGGGGGAATAGAATTGCGTAGGTTTATACAGGGTGTACCGTAAAGACCGGATCAACGCTTAAAGGTAGGTTCCTAAGACCATTCTAAGACGAAAATCCTAATACTAAAATGTTGAGGCTATAATAGTTTTTGAATTATAAGCATTTAAGCTCCTTGCACAATGCCAGGCAATAGGAACAGGAAATAACCAAAAAATCGTTAATTACAACCTAAAAAATTCGAATGCTATGATTGGTTGGCAACAGGCAATAGGCACAGAATTTCCAACGTGATGGAAACTCTGTGTCTATTGCCTGTGTCACTGTTTATTCTGTTTATACATGATTTCTTATTTCTATTCCCTGTTCCTATTGCCTGTTGCCTGACATTGTGCAAGGGGCTTTATAGTTAGCGAATCAGACCGCCTAAAGTTGGCGCGCTCAGGTGTGGTACAACCCCACTCGGCATGTTATGTTGCTGAAATATTGAAATATTCGGAAATGGTGCAGAAATATTTCGTTAACATTTCATTTGTAACTATGCATCTGAAATATTTCAGAAATGTACCTGCAACATGTTTTTTATAATATTGTATTAACAATATTTCTGAAATCTTTCAGAAAGTTGTTTACAATATTTGCAAGTTTCTGTAATATTGCAAAAAAATGAAGCAGATGCAATATTTCAGGAATATTTCTGAAACATTATAAAAGTAATATTACGTTTGCATTGCACGAATAATATTTCTGTAACGTATCAAACGCAACATTGCATTTAAAATATTTCTGAAAAATTTCTGAAAGATTGCGTAGGTAATGAAAAATTAAATTGCAGGCAGTGCATTTCTACAATATTGCAGAAGAAATATTGCAGATGTAATGGTTTAGAAACATTTCTGATACATGATAAAACTATTATTACGTTTACATTGTACACGTTATATTTTTGAATGTTTCACATTGCATTTGTAATATTTCCGAAAAGCTGTTGGCAGACTTTAGAACTTATAATGGAATGGAAGTTTTAATCGATCTCCTTAGGGTTACAATTCTCATCCATTACTACCCTTCTCCTCTCACTTAACCCTTTGGACCAACGGCTTAATGTCTCTTTTCCGAAAGACGGAGCCCAGTTTGTTCCGCACAAGAGCCTATCTTGCACGGAGGGCACAGCTTTCGGAAAATAAATGCCATGTTTACATGCTCTAGTGGACTCGAACCTGGTTCTTCAGATTACGAGTCTGGCGCTCTACTACTAGACCACACTGCCGCCTACTTTAGAACTTATAAAAAATTAAATTTATTATTATATAATTATTGCATTTTATTGCATTTTTTCTCTTTTATTAAGAATTTTCTGATATTCCAAATTTTGTCATATAGCATTTTTAATATAAAATATAAAATATTTAATAATATTTAATATAAAATAATATTCGACGCTGACTGGCAAAAAAGATTTATTCGTATATCTGTATTGTTAATATTGTTATGCAATAGCTTTATGCTCACCAAAATAAGCAAGTATAAGAAAGAAAGAAGCGTCAGAGTCAGAGGATCATCACTACCCTGTTCGATCATCGATGTCAAGCAACAAGGCGCCGGTATACTACTTGGATAGGTGACCGGCTGAGAGAGCGAATTTCTTCGGACAAACGCGCGGCGGCTATACGCACATGGCTTAATATATTTTTTTTGTTCCGGTAACAAAATATTTCATTTTTCACATATCAACAAATAGTTTTTGCGTCAGTAACAAAATTTTGTTTGCTAATACAAAACATTTTTCTCAGTGTGAAATGTATTTGAAATATCTCTGAAGTGTTTCTGCAATATTTCGTAGATATGTTTCAGAAATATTTCAGTAATATTACCGAAATATTGCCGAAATCTTTCAGCAAAGTTGCATTTGAAATAATTGTGCCGATTGAAACATTGCAGAAATGTTGCAAAAGCGGTCGTGAAATATTTCTGAAATATTGATGAAAGGTGTAATATTTCAAATGGAATTTTGCAGAAATGTTTCTGAAATATTACATGCCGAGTGGGACGTGAAGTGCTAAAGGCGAAAGCTGACCGTCGCCCCTCTTGTTAATATCGATATACAGATTACATATGCGAAGATAAGATTGTTTTTATTGATATTTCTGCAAACACATTTTGCAATAATAACATTTTATTTTTCTTAATATTGGAAATGCACATTTTTAATTTTTACGTGATACATAAAGCGCAAGTTACCAGGTGACATTTCTTTCATAAATCTGCTATCAATTTCATATCCTACAGACAAAACTGTAGTTATCAAGCAGTTTTGTCTGTAGGATATGAAATTGATAGCAGATTTATGAAAGAAATGTCACCTGGTAACTTGCGCTTTATGTATCACGTAAAAATTAAAAATGTGCATTTCCAATATTAAGAAAAATAAAATGTTATTATTGCAAAATGTATTTAAATTATATTTATTTTCATATTAGCAATAGTAGCTGTTTATTTTGTTNAATAATGTAAGATCATATTATTTGCTAACTACGTATCTACGTAGATACGTAGTTAGCAAATAATATGATCTTACATTATTTAACAAAATAAACAGCTACTATTGCTAATATGAAAATAAATATAATTTAAATACACTTTAAACGTTCGATTAAAATAATTCGGAGGAACTAGAAACAATTAATAAAATAATAAAAAATAAATAAATAAATTATTAATTAATTGTACAATTTTAGAGTTGTTTAATTTATACAATTTATGAAATTAATTATGTACATACATTATAATAAGTGTTCAAATTGTGCACCATTCATATCAATGCATAATCTTGCGCGTCGCAATAAACTTCGATGCGCATTGCGTATTATTTCGGGAGATATGCTCGCAACTGCTTCGACAATGCGATTGTGTAATTCTTCCCAATTGCGCACTGGCTCCCGATAAATACAATTTTTTTAATGTCCCCAAAGAAAAAAATCAAGTGGAGTTAAATCAGGTGATCTCGCTGGTCAGTGTTGTGGTCCACCGCGTCCTATCCATCTGCTTGTATAAGTTGCATCCAGAAAACGGCGAACATTTCTGGACAAATGCGTTGGTGCACCATCGTGTTGATAAATCATGCTTCTTCTAAGATGCAGTGGACCATTTTCTAACAAAATCGGTAAATCATATTCCAAAAAATTTCACCATTTACCCTATAGGAGGTAGTTCAAATGGCCTAATCTGTAATAAAATAAGATATTAAAATCATTGTTTTAATAACCTTTTAATAATCCAATAAACAATTTTAATTTAATTATTATTACATCATATTTAAAATGTTTTGAAATTACTAATTATTAATTCTATGAAAACGTAACACACATAATGTTGACAGAAATTATAAAACATCTTACTATTGTGCCATCTAATATACCAGCCCATAAATTAATCTTGAATCTATGCTGGAAATTGTTAATTCTGTACTCGTGAGGATTATCCTCTGACCATACGTGATAATTATGGTTATTAAAAAGACCTTCACGAATAAATAAACATTCATCGGTGAACATTATAGTTTGCAGTATTCCGGGCTGTCGCTCTTCTTGCTGCAGCATCTATACAAGTTTCTCCTTTGTGCGTAATCCTGCGGCGTCAAATGTTGTACTTTTGTGTAATGATACGCGTGCAATTAGTGTTCTTTTAATATTCTTTGAACGGTTGTTTTTGACATTCTGATTGTACGACTGATTTCACGAATACTCGTTGTAGAATCTCCCTCTATAGCATGTAGCACTTCTTCTTCATTTTCTTCGTTACGGACATAAAAATAACGACCCACGATATCTTTTCTTATCGGTATTACTAATTCTGATGTTCGGACTCTATTTATTAGGCGAAGAAAAACATTCGGATTTGGCGCTCTACAATCTTCATTTATTTAAAATACTGACTTGTAAAACAGTATAAGAAATAAGGTTACGTCGTTTCATTTATTCCATTTTAAAAAATCAAGTCAACCTCTGAATTTTTTAAACGTTTTTACTTAGAAAAAACGTAGGTAATTATTTACAAAAAGACCCCACTCGCCAATGACCTTGACCTTGTCATATGTTGTCAAGGTCATGACCCTGAGTAACCTTGACCTTGAAAAAAGTGGCGGTCACGATCCGTTTAAAAGTTACGAAGCATTAAAGTTTTCGCTTTGTAAAAATTATTCAACAATAGCACGCGCGCGCACACACACACACACACCGAAGGGGAGGGGGGTGCGGGGTGCCTTCGGCGTGGACTTTCTACGCGAGAAAAGTTATGAACCCATCTGGCACCTCGTTTCGCGTGGAAAGTGGGCCTCGCTTTAAAAAGTCTACACCACCATGCAGCAGAGCACAACAAGAAAGCCCACGCATGTACTTTGAAAGCACACTATGTGTCTAGTTTAACGATAGTAGAGCCGCAGGGGTACTATCCAAAAATATAAACTATTATCTGCTTTAAACATTTAATTGAATAATGGCAATGTAATTGTATTATTGAAGCAAAGAGATTTCAATATATTTACGATTCACTGCTTTAAATAACTTTTCTTTGCTCATACATGTACTATTTCCACATGTATATTAGTCGTTTATGCCTTTTAATACTCAAAATAACTGCTATATTTTTCAAACTTTTTTTGTTAATAACTTTTTAATAAAAAACGACCGCCGGCTAAAACCTTCTGAAGGTCACTCAGGAAGGTGACCTTGACAACATATGTCAAGGTCAAGATCATTGGCGAGTGGGGTCTTTTTGTAAATAATTATCAAAAATGTATACACTATGTAATGACCCTCTCGAAGTCATGCAACTTTTGTATATATAACAATTTCTCGTACAACTTATAATTTACAAGTTTTTGGAAGTGTGCAAGTTAGGTATCCTACCCTGTATATGACACATACTGTATATACACTCAATATATATATCATAAACCCTATTGGATACACATTGCATACTTACATTCCATTATCAGTAATTCGAAGCATGCTTAGAATGAACGAGTAGCAGTATACAATAAACATCAGATAGCGGCTTTAGAGATTGTGTCTATTTCCTGCATTCGGTCGATTGTGGTAAAAGAATAGCGCTTCAGGAACGAAATCTTAATAGCAGCAAAATGGTTTTTAAGTAGATATGGACAATCACATCGCAGATTTGGCGCACATCACGTGCATGCGAAGGCAATCAGGCGAGTACAGCTGATAATCCTTTAGTGGTACTATCGCTAGAAATTGCTTTTTCTATGAAGAGAGACGAGGACGATGAGGGAGACGAGATAGAGAGAGGAGGAGAGAGAGGGGGAGAGACGAGAGTAGAGAGAGAGAGAGCAGAGAGGGGGGGGGAGGGAGAGAGAGAGAGAGAGAGAGATGAGAGATCGTTAGATTTGCTCTCGTCTATCTCTCTCTCCTCTCTTCTTCTCTCTCTCTCTCTCTCTCTCTACTCTCTCTCTCTCTCGCTCTATTATCACGCCCCTTTTTTGTGGGTTCTTTTACATATTGAAACAGGCTTTGCAAAATTGAATTTATATTTCGACGAGGACAAGACATTTCTCGGTAGGACCGGCTCTCAATTCCTAATGTAATTGTGAATCTGCGATTTGTTGTTTTCCTTCTATATGTATATACTATGTGCCTACTATGATTTTATAATTTAAACAAAAAAAGAATTTTAAACTTGGATTAATATTAATATTACAATACAGTCCAAGATATGAATGAACAGTTAGCACATCTACGTGTTCTAGATGTCTTTCTAGTATTTATTAGACATTTGTATTGTCTAAAAAACAGGATTTACAAAACCGACTTTAAAAGTTTCGAAGAAACTTATACAAATCTACAGAGACATAAATTATTTTAAAGACAGAGCTTCGATTCGACATGGGAGTCGGTACTTAAGAATGCGTAGAATTTAGGCTAAAGCGTACCATTCTTAACATTTTCATCTCTCATGCAGTCGAGACTTTTTATCTATCTCATATTTTTAGGAATACAAAGACTTCAGGGACGCAGAGAACATAATGCCCCTTGCTACCAGCGACTTTCGTAACCCAGTGTGTCAAGAAATGAGGTCCCTTAGGTTCAGTAGCAGCAATGGTGGAGGTGAAAATGGCGCGGAACATTTAGGTTCATCACTCGTGGAATCGAAGATATCTCCTATTCAGCCATCAGAAATGTTAAGCTTTGCTAGAATGTACAATGAGCAAGGGTACAATTATACAAAGACATATAACGAACAAGGAAGCATCGATAGTTCGGACACATACGCGAGCTGTCAAACACATCCATCATATTCACAGGTGAGAATCGATGTCGCATAATTAATAATAGATTAATCTTTTGCCCGTGCAGTATATGCTACTGAAAAATAATAGACAACCCAGCAAGTAAAATGATGAAAACTTTGCGCAAAGTTTGGCGCAAACCCGAGCACGCAGTAAAATTGCAACAAGGTGTGCCCGCAGAAAGCTTAGCTTTTGCTGGTAAGGCTTGTTGTAACAGCGTGACTCACATTCTACGCAAATAACAGTAGATATGAACAATATAACCCTATATGATTATATATGATTATATATAATTATACAGGTGATTAAAATATATTTAAAGATATATAAATGTTTCATATACAATTTGACATGATTATATATGAGTTCATATAATTTATATATAAATTATATATAAGAAGCATTTATCCATGTAGATTATATATAATCATATATAAACTTTGAATTCGGATTATCCAATAGATGGCATTCGATAGGATTCGTTTCTCGTATTTAAAATTTGACGAACAGTGATATAAAAAAATATCAAGAGACACGGCACTGTCTCACGTCAAGCTGTGTCAAGTTATATTATTTGGAATAAATCATTTCACTTTTGATTCTACAGCTTTTGAAAAAATATACATCTTAATTTATCAATGCTTTATTATCGAAGTTAACAGTTCTTTTTTAATATATATAACTATATATGGTCATATATAATTATATATAACCTACCTAACTTAACTCCATTCCATAGAGTACTTTATTTACCCCAAAGGGGCTGTTCCGTGATTCAAAGGCAGACTTATTTAATGTATTTTTACTTTTAAGGAACGATTGATCTGTGCAAATTATATTTGTCATTTTGCGGCGATTAGAATATTTATCGGACATAACATATTGTATTCGCGCGTAATTTCGCATACTTCAGCGTTACCGTCGAGGAAAGTGAAGAGAGAAGAGGCGGCAGTTGTGAGCGAACTCAAGATTGCCAAGCGTGATGTAACTGTTTAAAAAAAAGAGAGCGAAGTTTTCAGATAGATAACGAAACGACGTGGAAGTGATCGGTCGTATAATTCTATTGTGTCTCTACTATTTCATCGACAAAGTGACCTATATTACGCGATCGAGCCGAGTCTCGAGCACGCGGTCGAGCCGGGTCTCGAGCATACGTGAGAGCCGAGTCTCTTCTAAACGCGCAATTGAGCCGGGTCTCATAATACGGGGCCCCGTTTAACGATACCGAGTGTCGTTATAAGTTTTCTGTATTCGTCTTATCACTAATTATTAACCAATTATACACGTTCTCAGGGGTTTTTATGCCGTAATAGGCTTTTCCCCATGAGCCAATAAAGGTTTATTTCCCTTGGCTCAAAACCACGACTTCTTTATTTCATCGCTCTATATCCGGAATCAGGAAATCTTTTCATGAAGGAAAGGTTTTCACGAAACAGGGGCCTTAAAGGGCGTTTTTAAGGGACGTACCCAACCCTGTACAAACATGGCGTTTTCCAGGGACGTACCCAACCCTTTACATATTTTATCGAAACCTGGCCTTTGGGCGACCTTACATCACAACTATTACTCTCCCTTCCAGGGCCTTCCCTCCGGTCCCTCTCTCTGTTCCGCTTCGTCCTCGTCCGCGTCCATCCTTGCTTCAAGTACTTTCCATTCATCTTTGTCCCTTCCTCCTTCCGTACCTATCTACCTACACCTAGAAACAGCAAAACACAACGGCCAAGACAAAAAAAAAAAACAAAAAATACTTTCTTTTACTTTTTCTAATTCTTTTTCTTTTTATCCGTTTCGTCCTCGTCCGTGTCCATCAGTAGTTTTTCCTCCATCCTTTCCGATATCTCGTCCTCCTCCGTCCTCTCTGTTCCTCTGCTTTCCTCTTCTCTCCTTTCCTTTCTAATTTCCCTCTCTTTTCCTTCTCTAATCCTTTTCTCCACCGACTTGTTTCATCTATCTTCACCATCATTCTGTTTCCTTCTTTCCTCCTTGCTTCCAGAACCTTCCATTTGTCATCTTCACTTCCCATCTTTACTAATATTGTTATCCATTCTCTTCTCTTTCCTATCATGTTCACCTCCTTCACCTCCACCTTCACTTTCAGTCCTTCTGTAAACAATTGCTTTACTTTACTCCAGTTCGACTCATTTCCTCCCCATCTCTCCTTCTCAACCCTAATTATTATATTCTTCCTTCTTTTTTCATCATTGTTCTCTTCGTAATCCTTGGACCACCAATTTCTTTTACATACCTTGTCACTTCTTTCCTCACTCCCGTCCCTCTTTCTTTTACCTGCACTTTGCTCCATTCTGTATACCTTTCTTTTCAACCTCTCCACTTCTTCTCTCAGTTCTTTTATCTCCTCCTTTAAGTCCTTCGTCATTTTCGCTGTTCGTCCTTTTACTATCGTCTCTATCGGCTCCTTGTCAATTAGTATCGTTCCTTTGCATTTCATTTTACCCTCCATCCTTTCCTTTTTTTCTCCTTCTTGCGATATCTGTAAACAAAAATCTTTATGTTACTGTTTATTCTTTCTGTTTCAATTTGTCCTGGTCGTCTCTCCCTGACCGCTTCCCTTCTTCTCTTCTGCGCTTTCTTTCTCCTGTGCGACTTTGCTTATACCTGTACTTTTAGCCTTTCCCTCCTTTCTCCGTTACTTACTTTAGACTATACCTCTTCACTTTCTCAGCCTTCGCTTCCTTACTTGCTCGCTGCTTGCTTTCCTTTCGTCTCTCCGCTTCTTCTTACGATCTCTCTTTAACCTCAACTGTCGCCTCGTGCTCGCCTTCCTCGTCATCGGCCCTCTTCCTCGATCTCTCGAATCTTTGCCACTACTCGCATCGTTCGCCTCGATCGTTCGATCCATCGATCTGTCGAGCCTGCTCCGCTCCGACTCTGCCGCGCCGCCATCTACCGTCCCTTTGCCTCGCGTCATCTCGATCGATCGCCCGGTCGATACTCCCTGTTACCACTCGCTCAGATCCCTCCTCGTGTAACTCGGACCGATCCCCCACATTGCCGACTAGCCGGTTCCCCGACCTCCTCTCGTCCCCTCGCTATTTCTCACCTCCCCGGCCGCCCCGGCGCGGGCGCCTCCACGCCACCACGCCCGGTGGAGGAGCCTCCTCGCTGTCTTCTCCTTCTCTCTCCTTTCTCGCCCCTGTCTCGACCTTTTCTCCCTGTCCTCATCTGACAACTTCTCGCTCCGTTACCCGCACTACCTCCTCGCCTCTTCGCCTCCCTCTCCCAAGAACCCTCTGTCATCCTAACCTCTCTTTTCTGTCTCCACTTCTCCTCCAGATTCCCGGCGATTCTCTTCACCCTCGTCTTCACCTCCATTTACTCCGCTACCTTTCGTCTTCTTTCACATCCTCCTTTCCTACTCCGCCCTCTCCTTCACCCACAACACCCTTTTTCCACACTCGAAACTTCCCTGCTACTGACCTCGTGCTCCCCCGCCGAGGGCTACGTGGAAACTCATCATATAATTATATATATTTACATATATATATATATATATATATATATATATATATATATATATATATATAATATCATTATATATGTTCATATATGCTTATATATAATTATATATAATTATATATGATCATATAGAGACAAAATTCATATATAATTGCATTATATATAATCATATATATTTATATATAATTATATATAATCTTTTTTCCCCGGTTAACAGTTCTTTTTTAATATATATTGACTGTATACGGTCATATATAATTACATATATTTACATATGTATAATATTATTATATATGTTCATATATGATTATATATGATTATATATAATTATATATGATCATATAGAGACAAAATTCATATATAATTGCATTATATATTATCATATATATTTATATATAATTATATATAATCTTTTTTCCCGAGAGGGCCAACCTTGCCGTGCACACCATAACAACAAATTTACTGCAAAAGCAGAGCAAGGTTTGCTGGCATAACGACGTAAAATACACACAAATAACAGAGCAAACCTTACAGTGCACGGTATGACAGTAGCATTTATGAAAAGAATAGGGCAAAGCTTGTCGTAATAGTGCGGATCATAATTAATTAATGAGCTTTCTATTAACCCCATATGGCACAGAAAAATTGCAGGAACATTGCAGAAATATTTCATTGTAAAGACGGATACAGACTTGAGCACGAACGCGAATGAGGTAGTCTGAGGCCGCATAAGCATGCAAGTGTGGACGTTGGTCTGAGGCGCGGCAAATTGCCTCGGATCGTTCGCCGCACAGCCTCGGTCCAAACCGAATGCTGTCGATCCATCAAAGAAAATTCGTGCTCAGTTTTGACGTATAGGCAGGTTCCACGGAGATAAAGGAGTGAACATAACGCTGCGGGAGTGAAGCACTGGTGGGGAAGGGGATTAGGCCGAACGACTGGAGCAACGTCGAACAGTTGCCTCGACTTGCCTCATGCGTCCTCGTGCGCTTTAAAGCCGGGTACAGACTTGAGCACGAACGCGCATGAGGCAAGCCGAACGCGAGCCGAACCGAATGAACACGCGCATGCTTTGGTGTGGACGGCATCTGACCATTCTGAACGAACTCGCACGATGCTTGCTCAAGCATCTATTCGGAAGTATTCAGAAGTGATCCGGACGTTCGGCAGGGATAGTGAACATGGCGGACGAAGACTTGGAAGATGCATTTGTCAGTTTCCGTGACCTATTGTACGAAGATAAGATGAATTCTCTTCAATTTCTTCCTCCGAACACGGCTTACCTTCGAACACTCACTCCGGCCCGTCCACACACATTCATACGAATGGCGAATGCTCGGATCTGATCCACGACTCGCGGAGCGGTCTGAGCGCGTTCGGCGAACGGTTTGGGCCTGTTCGGCGCGCCTCGGATCAACGTCCACACTTGTATGCTCATGCGGCCTCGGCTTGCTTCATGCGCGTTCGTGCTCAAGTCTGTACCCGGCTTTACTGTCCGAGGACTCTGAGGGTGCGTATTGCGTAACCAATCACAAGCGTGAATATGCGTAACAGAAAATGCGAAACGTTTCTGATTGGTTACGCGATACACGTTACGCGGAAAATATCAATCCATGGGGCCGGGGCCTGAGGCATTCGGTGTGGCCTCAGGCTGCCTCATTCGCGTTCGTCTGTATCCGCCTTCAGATTGCAACATTGTAAATACATTGCGAAATGTTTTTGCAGCAACGGTAAAATGTCCGCCTTTACACTGAGAGCCGAAAAACAGTAATAATTCCCGCATTTTTGCTCACTTTCAACTTTTAATATTTCTTACAGTAACCATTACGCACTACTACAGTAAACATATTCTTCCAGTAACTAGTACGGATTTCACAGTAACCATTACGATAAAGACCAGTAATGATTCCGGTGCAATATTTTAACGAAAAAAATAGTATTGTGCACCAAGGGGCGAAAGTAGCGTTTTTCAGACGAGTGTGAAGTTTGCCGCCCGAGCCGAAGGCGAGGGCGGCAATCACACGAGTCTGAAAAAGCTTTCGACCCGAGGTGCACACGTTATTTTTCACAATAGCTTTATGGAAAGTTCGACTTCCATGCCTAGAGAGAGGCGAGAGTGACCAATTTCACGACAGGGCGGCAGTAGCGGGAGGAAAGTGAGCACTTTCCTCCCGCTATGCCGCCCTGGCGTGAAATTGGTCACTTTCGCCCCTCTCTACAGGCATGGAAAGTCGAACTTTCCGTAAAGGTGTTGTGAAAAAGAATTTTTTTCTTTTTTATTTTCAAATAATTCTTTTTTTTCTAATATTTTTATAGTTTAATTTGTATTCGTGGTTTCGCATATATTCTATTTTATTAATTAAAATTACGCACTGTTTTACAATTTTTGAAAACACATTGATGAGAGACGGGATTCGAAGATTTCGGAATAACAGCCTAATACGCTAACGCTGAGCTAACAATCTATTCTACAATAACTGTTATGAATCTCATATAACTCTCTGAACTGCTCTGAACTCGCGCGATAGAACGAATATGGAGAGCCAACAGTAATGGTTACAGAATCGCACATGATTATTGTAAGGTAGATGGCACTGTGTGCACCAACATGAAGCAGAGAGCGCAACAACCACCTACGGTCGTTGACAATAAAGTTCAGTTCGCTTCCTACCAGCCACGAGTAAAGACTATCTTCTTGATCCTTATACACCTTACATGGCGTACTCAGCAATAAGAAAGTGACTACGAGCTAAATAATAAAGGTGAAGTAACAAAGTGTTACAAGGAACAATGAAAATGAGCGACCACAGAGGCATTTCGCCGATGAGCATGTCGGGCAACGTCGCCGAGAACTGGAAGACATGGCGATCCCGGTTCGAGAATTATCTCGTGGCAACGGAAATTAACAAGAGAGAAGAAGCGACTCAGTGCGCTCAATTGCTGCACTACATTGGTGATGAAAGCTTTAAAATATACACGACCTTCACTTTCTCAGCAGCAGAGAAAGATAAAATTGCAATACTGTTCGAGAAATTCGAAGCACATTTCCTACCGAAGGAGAATTTACCCTATGAGGGATACAAATTCTTCTCTTATACAGCAACCCGGTCAGGCACTAGAACAGTTCATCACGGAGCTGAAGCAGAGGGCATGAAATGCAAACTCGGCGAGTTACAAGACAGCCTCATCAAAACAATGATAATTTGTGGGGTTAATAATTCCACAATACGTGAACAGTTGCTCCAAAAAGACGAGCTAACTCTCGATAAGGCTATCGAGCAGTGTCTAATCATCGAGATGTCGAGAACAAGAAGCGATGCCATTGAGGGGGCACAGACCTACGGAAATAGTGTAGACGCCATTAACCGTAGGAGAAACCAACATAGCAACCAGCATGGCGGAATGACTTCGAGCGGTAAACAGCGACCTACCACAACGACCGGCGGCGGAAACAACAAGCAGACAAAGATGATAACGGACTGTACAAAATGCGGAAGGTCACATGCGTTAAATAAATGCCCGGCGTTCGGAAAAAAAAATGTAACGCGTGTCAAATTAAAAATCACTTCGCGAGTAAATGTCTTAAAAATAAAGATAAGGTTAGTAAAGCGGAAAATAAAGTGCACGAAGTATAATAGAAGTAGGTAACTCGGAAGATTACATGTTTGTTGGCTCAATAGATGTCGATATAGTTGACTCAAAGGATAAGGTATTGACGAACGAATGGTCAATTAGCGTTAAAATAAGAGACAAAGAGATAAATTTTAAAATGGACACGGGATCTCGTGTAAATACGTTGCCGTTAAAGACTTATAACGAATTAGGTTTTCCGAAAAGTGTTTTAAAAAGAACTAATGTAGTATTATCGAGAAGCCTTCACTGGCGCACGGTATAATTACGCTCGTTGCAATTGCACACAGTGCTATTGGACACATAAAGTTGCGCACCGTTCGATTGGACACATTTCAATTGCGCACAGTTCGTTTGGACACATTTCTTTTGCGCACAGTTCAATTGGGCACAGTTCAATTGCGCACCGTTCTTTCGCGCACCGTTCAATCGCACACCGTTCAATCGCGCACCGTTCAATCGCGCACCGTAAAATCGCGCACCATTCAATCGCGCACAGTTCGATCAAGCGCATTTAAAAATTACCATACACACACACACACACGCGCGCGCGCGGGGGGTGCAAGGGGGGGCCTTCGGCCCCCCTCTCGCACCCACTTCCGCCGGTAGGCAGGGTGGACCTCCTTTACAACTTAGTATGTACGCTTGTTCTAACTGTGCGCGATTGAACGGTGCGCGATTTTACGGTGCGCGATTATACGGTGCGCGATTGAACGGTGCGCGATTGAACGGTGCGCGATTGAACGGTGCGCGATTGAACGGTGCTCAATTGAACGGTGCGCGAAAAAACGGTGCGCAATTGAACTGTGCGCAATTGAACTGTGCGCAAAAGAAATGTGTCCAATCGAACAGTGCGCAACTTTATGTGTCCAATAGCACTGTGTGCAATTGCAACGTGCGCAATTGTACTGTGCGCAACTGAACCTCTCCCGTATTATCAGCGTATACAGGTGATTTGCTTAAAGTAGTCGGAAATTGTATCATACCGTGCGTAGTCGGAAAAAAAATTATAATCTTCAGTTTTTCGTGATAGACACAGATAAAAAACCATTGCTAGGATTACTGACCTTAATTAAACTATATTTAGTACAGAGAATAGATGCAGTCGAGTCAGTAGATTTAAATTACAAGAAATTAATTAGCGATAATAAAGAGTTATTTGTAGGTATCGGTTGCTTAAAGAAACCTTATCACATAGAGCCAAAAGGAAATGCAACACCTGTAGTACATCCTGTGAGGAAAGTGCCGGTGCACATTAAAGAAAAATTAAAAAAAACTCTAGACGCTCTAGAAAAACAAGGAATTATCGAAAAAGTCGATTATAGCACGGATTGCGTAAATAGTCTTGTCATTGTCAGAAAGCCTAACGGGGAATTGTGTATCTGTCTAGATATAAACACAAGATTTAAACAGGGTAATTAAGCGCGTATACTGTCAAATTCCAACACTGGAACAAATTACAACTAAATTTAAGGGGGCTAAGTACTTTAGCACTCTAGATGCAACAAATGGGTTTTACCAGATACCGTTAGATAAAGAAAGCTCAGATCTGTGCACATTCGCAACACCGTTCGCGAATTATAAATGGTTAAGGATGGCGTATGGTTTATGCTCAGCGCCGGAAATATTTCAGGAAAGTTACAGTTCAGTTTTTAACACAGATGGTTTAGAAACGTATATTGATGACGTAATTGTTTGGGGAAAGACAAAAGAAGAACAAGATAAAAGACTGTTAAAGGTATTTTAGTTAGCAAAAGAAAATAATGTTAAATTCAATTTAAGTAAATGCAAATTCGGAAGAACAAAAATTGAATATATGGGCCACATAATTACTGACAAGGGCATGTATCCTAATGGAAATAAAATTCGTGCTATAATGGAGTTTCAACAACCGGAAAATAAAAATGACGTTTAGAGATTGTTAGGTATGTTGACGTACGTAAGTAAGTTTGTAAAAGATTTTTCAGATAAAACTGCTCCGTTAAGAAATTTGATAAAAGACAACGTAGAGTTTATTTGGTCGATTGAACATACTAAAGGATTAGACAAAATTAAAAAGATTCTCTGTAGTCAGCTAGTCCTACAGTTCTTCGACAAAGATAAAGAGACCGTTGTCTCAGTTGACACATCGAAAGCAGGGCTTGGGGCTGACCTAATGCAAAATAAATTACCATGTGCATATGCATCCAAAGCATTGACGGAAACTCAACTAGGTATGCACAAATTGAAAAAGAATTACTTGCGATCTGTTTCGGACTAACTAGATTTCATGAGTACGTATTCGGAAAAAGGGTAATAGTAGAGACAGACCATCAACCCTTGGTTTCGATATTTAAAAAGCCATTATACAAATGTCCAGCTCGATTACAAAGAATGAGACTGCAGTTGCAGAAATATGACATAGATTTAAGATATAAACCCGGTAAAAAATTAGTGATTGCAGATACACTGTCGAGAGCGTACGTCAAAGAGCACAATGTAGCGGAATGGGAAGAAGATATTGATGCTCAAGTTTGTGTAATAACTAGTCAAATAAATGCGACTCCTAAAAAATTAGAAAAGTTAGTAGAAGAGACAAATAAATATGAAGAACTGATTGAGCTTAAAAAAGTTATTTTAGCGGGTTGGCCTAAGAATACGAAAAAATTGTCGAACAGCGTGAGAAGTTACAATCAATATAAAAGCGAATTCACTATTATTGCGAACGATTTAGTTATTAAGGGTCAAAGCGTTGTAATTCCAAAAAGTATGCGTAACGAAATGGTGAACAGAGTTTATTATAGCCACTTAGGTGTAAACAAATGTCTCTCAATAGCCCAGGAAACAATATTTTGGCCTGGTATGACAAATCAAATCAAACAAAAAATCGCCGAATGTTCATTATGTCTAAAGTACGCGAAATCACAAAACAGAGAACCATTAAAATCTCATAAAATACCAAATTTACCGTGGAATAAAGTAGGCTGCGATATTTTTGAACTAAATGATAAAAAATATTTATTGTTAATAGATTATTTCTCTAAATATCCGAAAATCGCAGAACTCGAAAATAACATGACTAGCAATACTGTAATTAAAAAGATGAAAGTAATATTTGCGAGACACGGCATACCCCGGACGGGGTATCTGATGGAGGAACTCAATTTACTTCAAAAGAATTTGAACAATTTGCAAAAGAATATGAGTTTGATCACATACCGTCGTCCCCAACGTATGCACAGTCAAATGGAATGTCGGAAAAAAATATTCAAACTGTTAAAAGTATGTTTAAGAAAACTTTAGAAGGAAAGTCGGATCTAGATCTTGCATTGTTACATTATAGAAACACACCAATACTTGGTAATGTCTCACTTGCGGAAGCGTTAATGTCTAGAAAACTTAGATCTAAATTACCGTATACAAATAAAATGTTAAAACCTAAAGTCGCGACAAAACTAATGGTAGAAACTGCTTGTAGCTAAACTACAAAAAGGTGAGCAAAAGTATTATAATGCGAGAAATGCGAAAGAGTTGCCACAGATAACAGACAATTCTTTTGTATATGTTCAACGTAGTCCAAGGTCTACCTAACTGGGATCCTGCTATGGTTTTATGTCAAATGAGAGATAGGTCATACAAAGTCAAGCTTCAAAATGGCTCAATACTAATTAGAAATAGAAGGTTTATAAAGCTTGTTAAAACCCCGACCGTATCTATAAACGCGGCTTCTAAAACGGAAGTTTTTAAAAAAGAGGAGAAAAGGATAGAACCAAAGATTTATGTTGAAATAGTAGATAATGAGGTCGAACCAAATCCAAATGTAAACAACGAAGCTGAATTTCAGGCTAGCAGAAGCACCTCAAGTGCAGAAGAGTTTGAAGATGCTAGAATGGAGTCAGAGAGTACAGAATCAGATTCTGAGGTGGAATCAGGAAACCAAACTATAAGAACTGCATCAGGCAGATTAAGCAGACCACCTCAGAGACTGAACCTGTAGATAGAGGTGTCAATGATTATATTCAAGTTTTATATTTCTTATGATTATTTTTGTATTTTTGTACCGTGTGTGCACCAACACGAAGCAGAGAGCGCAACGACCGCCTACGGTCGTTGACAATAAAGTTCAGTTTGCTTCTTACCAGCCACGAGTAAAGATTATCTTCTTGATTTTTATACACAATTATAATAGAACTTCTCAGTAATTATTTCTTTTCTATTATTTTTTTCTGACAGTATTGCTTACGATTTTAATCTTTAGATATTACATTAGATTTTAGCATCTGCGTATTGAGATTAAAAGTTGAGAATGAACAAAAATTCAGAGACTATTACTGTTTTTCGGCTCTCAGTGTAGAAACATTGCAAAAAATTGTTACAGTAACATTACATTGAAAGTAAAGGCAAACACATACGCCGTGTAGTTTTCGGGTGAGTACACGGGCACCCGAAAACTCGCGCTCTTAGCCGGTCATCCATCCGAGTAGTAACTGCGCCCAACGTTGCTTGACATTGATGATCGAACGGACTAGTGGGGATTCTCTGACTCTGACACTTCCTTCTTGCTTATACTCGTATATAACACATCCTTGTAGTGCTAAAAAATTTTGATGATATAATAACTGGTAAATAACAAAAATTTTGATATATAAAGAATATTAATAATATTAATACTACCCAGATAGCCGAATGCTGTGAGTTTGCTGCCATGTTGCCAACAAGCAGCTTGTCGTTAAGGGGATGCTGGAGTCGTTTGTATAACCGACGGAGTGACAGCGACACTGACATAATCGGTCTAAGTAATATCTTTGAATTGAACAGAATGGAAAATCCTTTTACACGATTAAAGTACGCACAAAAATGTAGAGGGCTGTACATGATTTTTTCTGATAAACTAAAAAAAATTTTATATTGTCTTCACCTGATGACAATATTTGCTTTATACAAAAATTCTGCAGTTTTTCTATAGAAAATAGTGATACAGCCCTCTACAAAAAACTGTCAGGAATAATATCGTGCAATTAGAAGTAAGATTTGAAGCCTAAAAAAAAAGATATTACTTAGACCAGTGGAAGATGAAAGGTGCTATCGAAGAAATCGTGTATATTTTCCACAAAAATATACACGCAGGCTAGTGAGCAGAGATGGCGCAGCAATCGAATAAGGACAGATGTCATTTCGTTAGACAAAGACAGATATAGGAAAAACAAAATTAGAAATGTTGACATTACCGACGTCGAGGAAGTTCGGCCTCCAGCCCACTTTTGATACGATTTTCCATATCTCGATCCTTGGAAATGATTAGGATGTCGTCGACATAGACGAGCAACGAGGTGAGTTCTTTCTTGTCGACATAAACGCATGGGTCCGCGTTGGTAGGAGTTAACCCCATGCTGCGAAGCGCTTCATCGAGCACCTCGTGCTACTGTCTTCCGGCCTGACGCAGGCCGTAGAGGGCCTTCTTTAATATGCACACCTTGTCCGGGCCCTTGATGTTTTTCAGCATAGCGCGAACTCGCTCCAGAATCTTGGGATCCTCCTCCTGGCGGGCCATCCTCTCGAGAGCTGCTTGCAATAATTCCGGCAAATTCATATATATGTCGGTGTCCATTTTTCCGCTTAGATATGCAGTCTCAATATCTAGTTGGAAAACCGTCAAATCGAGCTTCGCGGCTACAGCTATCAGTAGTCGAAGCGAACCTAGGCGGGCGACCGGAGCGTAAGTTCCAAGGAAGTAGATGCCGGGACGTTGAGCGTATTTCTTCGCGACTACGCGTGCCTTTCTTCGATTTAAGACTCCGTTAGCGTCGAATTTATTTCTTAAGACCGTACGGCACTTAATGATTTTCGCATTCTTGGGTCTTGACACGATGTCGAAAGTGTCGTTGATGACAACACTCCTAATTTCCGAATATACCGCGTCGAGCCATTCATCCTTATCTGGTCCGGACATTGCCTCGCGAAACGGGACTTCACATGCATTCAGCGCCAAATCGGCATCTTCCCATCTCAGAGATTCATCTCCGCTTGACTCGTCCTGAATTTCTGGTTCCCGTGGTTCGGTTACGGCAGGTACCATGTTGTATCCCTTGGCGGGTCGACCCGGTCTACCTGTTAAAATTTTGCGCGGTCTACCAGGACCATGTCGTAACTGACTATCTGCTGGATCCGGCCCTTTGATCAGCACCATCCGCGGCACGCCCGTCGCCTGCCATAACGTTAAATGGCGGGTCCTCGTTGCGGTCGCCTCCAAGCTCATTTGGTTCCTCATTGGTCGGCGGGTCCTCCGCGTCAGGCTGCGTGTTTCCTCCAATTTCAGTCTCGCCACTTGTCCCTGGGCTCTGTGGGTCATCTGAAACAGAAAAAAGTTCGCCCGAGGATCCATGGACTGGATCTTGTTGGCCGTCCCTGGTTTGGAGCCCGTTGAAAAACTTGACATCTCGAGTCACATGAATCTTCATCTCGGATGGTACCCAAACACGATAGGCTTTGGACGTTTCAGAGTATCCGACGAAAGTTCCTTCGATTCCTCTTGGCGAGAATTTGCCCTTGTTGGGAGATTTGTCTAGAACGTACATCTTGGTTCCGAATTTTTGGAGGTATTTGAGACTCGGGCGCCTGCCCGTCCACATCTCAAAGAATGTCCTGGTGCCTAGAATTTTCGTCGGGCATCGATTCCTCACGTGATTGGCGGTTGCAACAGCTTCAGCCCAAAAGGATGTCGGGAGTCCGGATTCTGTCAGCATGCAACGAGCAGCCTCGACGAGTGTCCTATTCTTCCGCTCGGCTACTCCGTTTTGTGCGGGTATATATGGAGTCGTTAACCGTTGTTGGATTCCAGCCTCCACCATTATTTTATCCATGGTTGCATTGTAAAACTCCTTCCCATTATCTGACTGCAGCGTCTTGATTCTTTTACCGGTTTGCGTCTCTGCGTAATTTTTGTATTCCATAAACCTGGATGCCACCTCGAATTTGTTCTTCAGGAAATAAATCACGGTCCAGCGGCTATGGTCATCGGTAAATGTCAAAAAATATCGGGCGCCGCCCCGCGACTGTGTTCGCATAGGGCCGCACAGATCTGTGTGCACTATTCCAAGCAAGTCAGGTGATCTTGCGTCACGTTTTGGAAAGGGGAGTCTCGTGAGTTTTCCGGTGGCACATACATCACACGGAGGAAGCACGTCGTTGACCTTGAAGGTTAAGCCAGATGCCATCTCGTTTCGTAGCATGAGACATGTCGCTCCAGTTCAGATGGCCAAGCCGTTGATGCCATTCTGTCGCGCTACTCGAGGTATTCGTGGCCATGCATGCCATGTCGTGTCCCTCACGTAAGTAGAATAGATCGCCCTCGCGATCGGCCATCATTTTCACAACTCCGTTAGCGTTTTTTACGTATGCGTGTTTTTCTGTAAACAAAACTTTATGATTTTTATCGACTATTGTCGCAATCGACAAGAGAGGTACGTATAGCGCTTTCGCGAGCGTAATCTCTTTGTTCCGTTTGCCGTTTGAGACCGTTACGTTTACGTCACCCTTAGCCGTCGCGCACGCGGTTGCCAGATTTGCCAACTTTATACCGTTCTTGGCTTTGCACGATCTCGCGAATAACTTGGAGTCCTTGCAAAGATACGACGTGCATCCGCTGTCGAGGCACCATCTCTGGCTTGTCGCGTAATTTAACGTTCCACTCGCGGAGACATTAGAGATCTCGTCTGCGTAAAAAACATCACTCGCGGTATTGGCATTTTGGGCCTCCCTTTTCTTCTTGAAACAGTCCGCGACCTTGTGATCCTTCTTCTTGCAATAATGACACTTGTATTTTGCCTCGCTCGATGAGTTCTTGCCGTCTCGTTGATGTCCGGTGGCGCCATCCGTCGGTGTCTTCGATTGCTGTTTCGAGAACATGGCGTTCGCATCCGTCTCGGTGGTTTTGTAAACCTTGCTATCGCGCTCCTCGATAATCTTGATCGTCAATGCGTCTATGTCTGGCAGATTGTCGCGAGATTTGATTGTGCAGCAAAAATTATCAAAACTGCTTGGCAAACTGTGAAGCAGCATTATAGACAGCAGATCGCCATTGATCTCGATTTCCATGTTATGCAGTTTATCCACCGTATCCATATAGCGAGATAAATAGTTCCTCACATCTTCGTCCTCGCGCATTTTTTGTAATAATAATTGTTCCAAAAGCGCGGCTTTTCTCATTGGTCTCTGGGAAGCGTAAACAGATTTTAGCCTGTCCCATACCTCTTTAGAGGTGTTGCAGTTCCGAATATGCTTGAGTTCCGTCGAACTGATGGACAAGATTAGATCGCTCTTCGCCTTGCGATCCTGGATGGTCCAGTTGTTCAGCGCAGTTTGTGCCGCGGCGAGTGCTTCGCCTTCGTCGGTGATGACGGGCCTCGGAATGTCGCTATTTACGTACGGCCACGAGTCGTTTTTTATTAAAAGCGCCTCAACTTGGAATAACCACGTATCGTAGTTATGTTTCGTTAAGAGTTCGATACGTGTCGAATTAATCGTGTTCGACATGGTTAGCTGTTCGCGCGGCTCAATCACTATTTACGTAATTCGTTTCACGCGCACACGACCGAGCACTTCCGATGAAAGTGTATACAGAGAAGTCCTTCGTTCGATATTCGTCGTTCGCGAAAATCTCTGGGTCCATAACCTGTTAGAATTGGCAGGTCAGGGATGACGAAATTAATCGATTAAGATTAATGAACTGAACTTTTGCTTTATTAGTATATCGCGTGTACATACATCCGTACGAGGCTGAGGTCGAGAAGAAACTAGAACGAAGTGAGGCAACAGAGAAAAGTTTTTACTATGGACGCCGTAGAAGACAGCGTCATCTGAAAGTAACTAGATGTGAATACACCAACGCCTCTATATTCCGTAGCAGCGCTACGGCTTGGTTGTCTATGGGGTAAAACGAGGGCACGAGTTGCTCAACTTCTAACACGTATCTAATACGAACTCGCCTTTCCCCTTCGGAAAAGGAAGCACCGGGGAGGAAGACAACATTTGCTTCAATTTTTTGAAAGCATTTTGGCATTTATTTCCCCACACGAACTTAATCTGATTTTCCATTAACGCGTAAAGAGGCTTGGCCAAAGAAGAAAAACTTTTTACAAATTTACCGTAATATGAACAGAATTCGAGGAAGCTACGTAATTGTTTCTTAGTGTGGGGTGCCGGCCAATCTTTGACAGCAGCAATTTTTTCGGGGTCTGGAGTAACGCCATCCGCAGAAATTACATGCCCGAGGTATTTAACATTTTTTTGAAAAAGAACACATTTCTTTGGGTTAATCTTTAAGTTTGCTTCCCGTAAACGTGAAAGTACTGTTTTGAGATTTTCTAACATTTTAGCAAAAGTCTTCCCGAAAATGATTACGTCGTCCAAATAGACTAAATAAATTTTTGATAGCAATCCCCGCAAGACTTTTTCCATCAAACGTTCGAATGTGGCAAGGCGTTACACAAACCGAAGGGCATCACTGTAAATTGCCAGAGCCCTCTGCCGATAGAGAAAGCCGTTTTCTCTCTGTCTTCAGGACGAATTTTTATTTGCCAGTAGCCGCTTTTTAAATCTAGCGTAGAAAACCAAAAATTACCTGATAGCTGGTCAAAAATATCGTCGATTCTGGGGAGAGGAAATGAGTCTTTTTCCGTAATGGCATTTATTCCCCGATAGTCCACACAAAATCTTAAAGTGCCATCTTTCTTTCTCACTAAGACTGCAGGAGAAACCCAGGGACTATCCGATTCCTCTATTATTCCGTGTGTTCTCATTTCCTCTAAAATTTTATTTACCTCATCTCTCATATGTATTGGAATTCTGCGGGGTACCTGTTTAACGGGAAGAGAGTCTTTCACATTGATAACATGTTCGACAACATTACAGTTCCCGGCAACAATATTTTGAGAAAATACATCTTCATATTTATTCAAAAAGTCGGTAAAAACCTCTTTCTGCGCTTCTTCCAAATTACCGGAATTGTTTTCGAAAAGTTCATTTAAGATAGAGGGGACTTTTCTAGGATTCTCTATTCGAGAGCAATTAAAAGTTTCTTTTCCAATAGACTTATTGTTAGTATTTCCAAAAGCAAACTCGAAAACATTTTCTAAATTGACCATTTTCAGAAAATCAACTCCTAACAAACATTCATCATTAATTTCCGCCACATACATAGGAATTACAACCGAATATTTACCAATTTCTACTTTCGCTTTGACTTTGAATTCGACTGAAACCTTTTCCCCCGTAGGGTACCTTAAATTGAAATCTTTAACTTGTACTGTCTTCATACTTTCCTTCACCATCTTACTATTTAAAATGGAAATGTCGAAGCCTGTATCTATCTTAAAAGATCAACTCTCTCCTTCCAACTTTCCAAAATAACAAAAATTGCCATGTTCAATTCTCTTAACATTACAGTCTACAAAATGATTAACATTCGGGGCATCTTTCTCGCAAGTCGAACTCGCCAAGTTCAACTAAACCGAGTTTCCCTCTGCGTCTGGACATTCAGCGCGGAAATGCCCCGTCTTTCCGCAAGTCCAGCACTCCCTCCGGTTGGAAGCAAAATTGTTTCTTCGCTATTTTCCCTTACGGTCGTCACCTCCCTTAACTTTCGCTTTGTTCTCTCCCCCTTATCGAAATTTCCCTTTCTGTTATATGATCTTCCGAAATTACCCCCTTTCCTATCGAAATTTTCCCCTTGTATTATTTTAATCGCTTTTGCTCTTTCTACGGCTAATTTTAACGAGGTGACTCTCTCTAACTGGAGAGTCCGCCTCAAGAAGTTGTCAGACAAAACCGAGACAAACTGTGCACACGCGATCTTATCTCACACCGCGTAGGGGCATTCGGGATACACCAATCGTGAAAGCCTTTCGAGCTCCGCCTCGAGAGAAGCCAGATCCTCACCATATCTCTGTCTACGGCTCGTAAATTGAGTATAATAATTCTGGGACAAACCTCCTTCACCAAAACGTAGCTCAAATTTTGATCTTAATTCCTTGAAACCAAGGCTTTCCAAATTTTCAATAGACTCCAATACTGTCCGCGCTTTTCCCTTCAGGCTCGCAGCCAACGCAACGGACTTCGACGCGTCATCCCAACCATTCGCGCGCGCGATTAAAAGGAATTGGGAGAGGAATTCTCGCAGCGGTGTCGTACCGTCAAAAGTGTCGGGCTTTAATTTGTAGCCCAACTCCGCGTTCGCGCCACTTCCGCGTGTCTCTAATGCAAACGCATTCCGCGCCTCCGTATCACCAAACGCTCTTAATAAGGAGGGACTTAGCTGGATAGTTTCCCGTAGCAAGCGGAGCTCCTCTTCTCGTGAGCGCAACGACGCGGCGTATTCCTTCTCTCGCCGCGCGTGTTTCTCGCGCAGCAGCCGCACCTCCTGCATAACGGCCTGCAGAGTCGTCACTTCCGCCGTCATTTCCGGGGCGTCCGACTGAGGTGTCGCTGCTCGGAGCCGTTTCCTTGAGGGGGAGGTCGAGGCCATCTCGTCTCGTGTAGCACAGCTTGTTCTTCTATCCCGGACGAGCCCCCAAAATGTTACGCTCGCCGCGTCACTCTTTCACTCACGCGCACTCACGCGCTTGCACTCCCGGAGCTTGTGGAAATAAAGGAAACTCTGTGTTAAACGGCAAAACAATCTGAACGTTTATTATAAGACTCGTTACAAAAGAGCGCGGACACACGTCTGAACGGTCCAGCGGCTCGAGAACAAATCTGACGATCGTTGTTTAATCAATCCGGCTCGTTGCTAAGGACGCTTCGCGACTCTCTTGTACCGGACGTCTCGTTCGAGCTCAGTGCGAATGCAGCAATATTTTCAAATGTTATTTTTTAAGTGTGCCACTTTATTATAAAAGTGGACTCCACGATACAACTGATACAAAAATTGTGCCGCTTGTTGAACAAAGTTAACGTGTATATTCAAATTTATACTTATCTCAGGTTTATTACAGTTATAATATGATTTCAGACAAAGTTACCAGAGAAAAGGTTTATTTCTATTGGTAGATTATCGACTCTGTTATTTTACTATGTTTCCGCTCTCGTTACTATATATTCATAGATCCCTTCCTTACTGCGCCACACTTTTCGCTTATCGCTTCTAGAGAGACTTGTGTACTAGCGATCATAGTTGTAATAAATAAAGATTCAGTTTCATTTAATCTCATCGAGTTTATCTTCGACGCATTGTATCAATCCAGCACATTCTGACAGGTTATGGGCCCAGACCCATCGATAATATTGTTTCAAAGACTGAAGGAGTTTAAGTGAAAATAACGTGAACTGTCTTAACCTCTGAAACGTACGCGATCGTATAAAGACAATGAGTTCGGAATCGAAATACATCATAACGAAACTGAACAACGGAAATTACTTTAACTGGCGATATAAGATGTAAATGTTATTGATTGAAAAGGGCGTTTATGCAGCAATTACAACGGATCCGCCAAATCTGATTACAGACTGGACACAAAAGGATGAAAAGGCACACACTGCAATTGCATTAAATATAGAAGACGACCAGGTTCACACATTAGGCATTGTGAGACAGCGAAAAGTGCATGGAATAATTTGAAAGATTTCCATGAAAGGGACACGCCAAACAACAAAGTGAGCATTTTGCGACAGCTCATGACAACATGATTAGAAGAAGGCGGTAATATCAAAGCGCACGTAACCAAAATGACGGAATTATTTCAACGTTTTATAGCGTATGGAGATGATTTAAAGCCGGAATTTATTTTGTGTGCCACAATTCTCAGTTCATTGCCGGAAAGCTATGACATATTGGTTACAACGTTGGAGAATCGCAAATATGAATTAACATCGAGTGTTGTTTGCTCGGCTGTGATTGCGGAATATCGAAAACGTTTCGAACGAAGTCGCGATAATACTGAAGCCGTATTAAGAATTAGTTCGTCAGCCAAAAGTGGGTCATCAAATGTAGAAGGAGAAGCAGTTGACATGAGTAAATCGAAATGTCTTTTCTGTAAGCGTAAAGGGCATTGGAAAAAGGATTGTCGTAAGTTACTTGCGCATAAAGAGAAAAAGTAGAATCAAAATCAACAAGGTAAGACTCAGCAGCAGGTAAATTCGGCTGAAGCTAGCGGTGCTGTTCAACATTTATTCGCAGCAATGATGCTAAATAACGACGGTTGGTTAGTCGATAGTGGAGCAACTAATCACATGGTGAGTAAGCGTGAGATTTTCACCGACATGAAGAAGCATGTTGAAAGTATCTACGTAGCAAACGGTCATAAAGTAACTGCAATTGGCAAAGGAACAGTGAATGCGAAATTCATAAATAAATTAGGTGACATTACAGCAGTTTCGATTGCAAATGTTCTGTACGTGCCACATATACAAGGAAATTTTATTTCTGTACGACGTTTGACTAAAATGGGATATACTGTGACTTTCGACAATAAAGAGTGCAATATCGTTCGTGCACATGATGGAATGCAAGTTGCATTGGGCGACGAACCCTGTGGAAATCTGTACAAACTGAAGACACCAAATATGATATGTGCAATAGGAAATCCCGATCCAGAACCAATGAAGAATTGTTCATAAATGGCATAGTATTCTCGGCCATAGAGACATCCAGGTAGTGAAGACATTGCCATCAAGCGATCTCGTCGATGGTGTTCATTTTGACGAATGCAGCAAGGATTGCAACAACATCTTAAACTGCGAAATATGTCCAAGGTAAGATGAGCAGGATGAAGTTTCCGAATTCGAATAATCGAGCGAAAGAAAAGCTGGACTTGATCCATTCGGATGTCTGCGGTCCGATGCAGACAGCGACACGATCTGGTAAAAGGTACGTTCTCACCTTTATAGATGACTATTCTAAATTTACTGCTATTTACCTGATTAAAGAGAAATTGGAAGTTTTTAGTAAATTTAGAGAATTCATGGAGATGTGCAAGACGATGTTCAATCGTAAACCGAAGATGATCCGCATAGATAGAGGAGGAGAGTACATGAGTGTCGAATTCATCAAGTTCTTGGATTGAGAAAGCATTCGATACCAACGGACGGCGTCATACCCACAACAAAATGACGTTACTGAGCGTAAAAATCGGACGCTCATCGAGGCAAGGTGCATGATATCGGAAGCTAAGCTTGAGAACAAGTTTTGGGGCGAAGCGGTCGTAATGGCGAACTATGTACAAAACCGTTTGCCAGCTAAAGATATTGTACGAACACCGTTTGAAAATTGGTATGGTACCAAACCTAATTTAGATTTTTTCAAACGATTTGGATCGAAGTGTTACGTACACGTACCTGACGAAAAGCGGAAGAAACTTGATTCGAAGGCAACTGAGGCAATTTTTGTTGGCTACGATGCAATCTCAAAAGCGTATAGATGCTATGTTCCGTCGAACGGAAAGGTAATCATAAGTCGAGACGCTAAATTTGTCTACAAGAACAGCAATTGGAAGATTCATCAAGATCAGTTTAAGGAGGAGAGCGAAGTCACAATTACGCATCTACCTGAAGATGAATTCTACAGCATTGATGAAGAAAATGGGATAGAAGAAGACGATCCTGCAATGGGTGAAGCATCAAGAAATAATCAGCAGTTACCCATAGCTCAACGCGAAATAAATGAAGATGCTCCGGTTAACGATGAAGGTGACATTCGTCGATCCACAAGATCGAATTTTGGCGTACCACCACTTCGTTACACTGAAGAAATCAACGTCATCAAGGAAGAATTAGTCGAGCCAAAGACATACAATCAAGCAATCCATTCCAAACACAAAAATGAATGGATTCAGGCAATGAAGAACGAAATTAAGTCACTTGAAGAAAACGAAACGTGGGAACTCGTGGAGTTGCATTGTATCAATCCAGCACATTCTGACACCGCTCCATAGCGCGAGACAGTGTCGTGTCTTTTGATACCGTTCTTATAACATTGTTTGTCAAATTTGAAATACGTAGAGAAACAGATCCCATCGAATGCCATCTATCGGATACTTTAAGATGCAATATTCTGATCTGATCATATATAATCTTATATGACTATATAAATTCATATATGATTATATTATTTTCAGTTTAAATTATAAGGTATGTTTGCAAAATAATACGATTAATATATTTATTTATAAGAACTGTAATATATATATACTATATGACAGTTTTTTTCACGAATCATTACAGGTAATTTCACTGTTTACGAAAATATTTAATAAAAATTAATGTCAATTAAAAAAAAATTAAGTATCTTATGCAAAATTAGAAAAAAAAAAAACTTAAAATAACATAAGCAATGAGAAGTGCCGTTTTCGGTCGAAGCCGATCTTGGTGCTTAATAATATTTCTCAATATCAATTTTATTATTAAATACAATTTTCAGTTTTTCAAACTGCGTGCCAATATGGACTTTGTCGGATTTAAAACGCAATTGTGTAAACTGAAATTAAAAATAATACCTCATATTAATTTGATTGTCAATTAAAATAATATAATAGAAGAATAAGAATATTTATAACAGTTATACAAACTTATGGATAGATCCGAGTAGGACTTCCGGTTGAGTAAGAGAGGCGGACGGTCACCTGACGAGGAGGAGGAGGAAAAATAGAAGGAACGGGGGAATAGAAGACAAAGAATGTAAGGAGAGAACAAGGACAAGCAAAGGAAGGGCGAAGGAATGCGAGAACATGAAGGGAGACCTGAAAAGGATAAAGAAGCGGAGCAAAACGAGATGGAGCAGAGCCCAGGAAAGTGAGGTTAAGTCGTGAAGAGGAAAGACAAGAAGAGAAGGCAAGAGGAGAGGGAGGAGAGTGAGAAGGGAGACAGGAAACGAAGAAAGGAAGAGGAGGCAACACAGATGGCGCAGAAAGGAGAATTGTGGCGGCGCGGGTGAGGAGCCGGGAGCAGGGTGCCGGCCTCTCCAAAAGAGTGGGTTGGCACCACTGCGACCCGGCGGGACACTGCGCGGCGCGCGTGACGGCAGGAACGGAGCGAGAGCACAGGCGGCGCTGGCGAGGTCGGAGCGGGGTGGCAGTCCCTCCAAAAGAGCGGATTGGCACCACTGCGGAACGACCGAAAAAGACAAGGCGCAGGCGTCGATGAACGGCAACAGGTAAAAGAGAAGGAAGGCAAAGATAACGCAAAGAGTACGAAAACAGAAGGTGCGAGTACTGAAAATGAGAAGAAGGAAGAATACAGAAGAAATGGAGGAAAGTAAGTGGCAGACTAATTAGAGATATGTGACAAGGAGGGGACGGAAGACTGACAATGAGAAGGATAGAAGCGAATGCAAATGAGTAGATAGGTTAATGTGGTAAAGGAGGAAGGAAGGAGGACAAAATAATAAACTAATATGTGATTTCGTTGATATAGCGATAAAGAACGAGAGGATGACAATGGAACTGAAGGAAATAGGAATGAAAATAATGGAGGAGGTCAAGAGAGAAGGAAAGGAAGTTAGAAAGGAAATAAAGGAACTAAAGACACAGATGGAAACGATTGAAAAAAGGATGACCGAAATTTTACAGATCAAGGAGAGCGATCAGGAAAGGAAAGAGATACAGAGAATAGAAAAGAGAGAAAGCAGAACCCCGACAAAAGAAGAATCAGAAGAAGAGAGAGAAGAGAGCAGTGAAAGATGGAGTGAAAAAGGATGGGGAAGGGCATGGTGGGAAGAAGTGGCAAGCGAGGAAGAAAAAGGAGATGAGGAAAGAAGGGAAGGGAACCCAAGAGAGAAGAGGAACGAAACCGAAGCCAGACAAGAAGAAAAAGGACTGAGAAAAAGGAAGGGATGGACCGAAGGTGAGGAAAAGGAAAGAACAGCATGGGAGGAGGACGACGAAAATATCAGAGAAAGAAATGAGATAAAGAAGGACAGGGAAAGGAACGAAGAAGAAAACGACGAGAAAGAGCAAATCAAGGAAAGGATTAGGATATGGCGAATGGCCGAACAAAGAGAAGAAGAAGTAAGAAGAAAAAGAGAATGGAAAGAAAGAGAGGCAAGAAGGAATGAAGAAAGTGAATGGAAAGAGAGAAGTGAAAGAAGAAAAAAGAGTATAATATGGAGAAGAGTAACAGGGAAAGAGCCAAAAGAAAGAAGGGAGCTGGTGGAGTCAATAATGGAGAGAGTGACAGAGAGAATGATACCAGTGAAAAGAGTGACAGAGGTGATGGGTACGGACAGGAAAGAAATAATGTTCATGGAGCTGAAAGAAGAAAAAGATAAGGAAGACATAATAAGTAAAAGTGCAGAAATATGGAGAAGGTGGGAGGTGGGGGTAGATGAGGAACTCACGCTAGAAGAAAGAGCCTATAGGCATAAAATAGTAAAGAAAGCAAAGGAGGAAAGAGAGAAAGGAAGATCAGTAGTTACGACAAATAGAAGAATTTGGATAGACGGGAAGGAATTAAAATGGAGCGAAGAAGAAGGTAAATGGAGAAGAATTTGATAGCTGCATGAAGGAAACAAGAAAAGAACATGTTAAAGAAATCAACGACACAGAAGGCAAAGAAAACACAAGCGGAAAGAAGAGTAAAAGGTAGCAGGAGCACAGGAAAAGACAGAAAAGAAGGATAGTAAGAACAGGCAGGTAGTTAAAGTAATAAGAGCAAGTTAGCCGGGTAAAGTTACACAAGAGGCAGGAAAGAGATACAGGAGAGTAGAAAGAAAGGATCAGTAAAAACAACAGGTAGTTAATAGGTAAATTAGTAAAGCAGCAGGTAACTAATACGTAAAGGCGAAGGCAGTCACTGTGTAAAATGTTAAAATAGACATCGCAAGGTTGTAAGAAAGAAAGTAGACAAAGCAAAAAGAAAACAGTAAAGTAAAAAGGTGATAGGACAAGTTGTGTGCAGGGAAGACGCGAGAAAGAGAGAGAGAGAGAGAGAGAGGGAGAGCAAAAAGGGGGAAGGAAGAGAGGGTGAGAGAGAGTGTGTGTATGCATGCGGGGGTTAGGAATGAAGAGGTAAACAAATGTAAAACAATGTAAAGGCAAAGATATACGCCGTACAAAGATATTGTAAAGTATAATGTAAACGTGAAGAAGCGAAGTCGTCAGTAAAACAGTAAAGCGTGAGGCGGTGTGCGAACTATGTAAGGACGTATGTATGAATGAGGGTGAATGAGAGAAAGAGAGAGAGATGGAAAGAAGTTGTAAGGTATGAAAAAATGATGAAAGAAATAAATTATTGTACGAGGGATGCATGAAGAGAGAGGGGGAGGAAGAGGGAGAGTGAGAGGGAGAGTGCAGTACGAGCGAGAGATACGATTAAATAGTAAGATAATTGGATGGTAAGACAGTGCGCATATAGAAGAGACGTGTGGTGGTGTGTGTGTGTGTATGGTGTGTGTGTGTGTGTTAGAGAGGGAGAGAGAGAGATGAGAGAGAGAGATGAGAGAGAGAGAGGGAGAGAGTGAGAGAGAGAGAGAGAGAGAGGAGAGAGAGAGAGAGGAGAGAGAGGAGAGAGAGAGAGAGAGAGAGAGAGAGAGAGAGAGAGAGAGAGAGAGAGAGAGAGAGAGCGAAACGAAAGTCAGGTAGAAGTACGAAACAAAGAAACGAGGAAACTCAGAGAAACAGAATAAGGATGTAAGGAGGAACTGGAACATGAAGGAAGGGAAGTCCAGGAGAAAGAGCGAGGAACAAGAAGAGAAGGGAAGTGGGTACTAGATAAATGTGAGGTCGCAAAAGGGCCAGGAATGAAGGGGAAACTTATGTACAGGGTTGGGTAACGTCCCTTAAAAAACACCTTGTTAAGCCGAAAGGCAAGCAATAAAGCACATTGAATTAAATTGAATTGGATAGATCCGAGTATATGTACATATATGATTATCTTTAACCTTATAAATATACTTTTACATGATAAGACATAATAATGTACAAGCGTATAAGACCATATATGGCTATATAAGGTTATACTTACAGAGGTTTTATGGAATATATAATCATATATTTTTATATATAGCCATATAATATTGTTCAAGATTATATTTCCATTACTTATATGACCATATATAATTATATATCTACTAATATAAACAAATAAGAGGTATTTTTTCCTGGGTATATAATCATATAGGATAAATTGAGGAGAGACGCCACCCCATTCGTTAAAGTGGCAATAAAAATTAGGTATTTGAATAAAATAAAACAATTAATTTTTTATTATAAAGTACGTACCCTCTGTTATACAAAAAAAGAACAAAAATAAAATTTCCATACATAACAGTATGATATAAAAAATAATAAACGACAAGTGGCTAAAGTGGCGTCTCTCCCACAACCTGTGGGAGAAATGCCACACTATAAAGGAAAAATACCACATAATTATTTTGCCTTGCTGACACGTTTTTCTCGTAAATTTTCTTTTCAACAATTATATTGTAGTGTAGAGAGTACATAGTGTATGTCTCGTGAAGCCATTTTGGGCATGAAGGACACTTAATCCGGTCTGCTTTATTTTTAGTAGTAAAATAATTTTTCAAACATTCTATGCACTTGTTGCTTTCATCTTCAATGGGCGTTAAGGATGGATCCTAGCGAGGAGACGATGCTGAATCAGTAGCTAATTTGCACCTTTTTGCTACTCCTTTTACCAGGGCAGGATTTGAAGTTTTATTATGCTTTAAATTTTCAGGAGATGTCAAGACACATGCTACTTATTTACGTTTTACAGTTGAAATTGGCAGTTTTGGAACTGAATGCACTGTCTCAAGAGCTTTTGTTGGACTTTCCTTATTCTCTGGCATGACTGAAAGCTGAGATCCAGATGCTGATGGAGTTTAAGTTTCAGTAGGAAGAACTGATAGGGCAGCAGTTTCAATCAAATCAGACACGGCAAAAAAAATAATCAGGGATAATATTCGGGTTCAGGGGAAAAATTCCGCAAGCTGAGAAGCCTAAAAAACATGTCATACAGAACAATCCAAACAAATGCTTCTTGATGTGGCATCTCTCCTTATCTTGTGGACAAGATGCCACACTTCACAGATAACACACCACGAACATAACTTGTCAAAAATACTGTGTAAACATGTTGAGAAGAAACCACATAACACGTAAAAATAGTCACTTATTTTGTTATATCTCCGCTACGCTTGTAATCGGCGTCCGTATGTCACTTGCGTGAAACTTTCGCGTAACTTTTTCGGCGAAATTGGCTTGAATACTTTAGAAACACGACACGCGATGTCACAGCCGATCGGCATTGATATGTTTTTCTAAGCGCCGGTGCCTTTATCGAAAAATGTCGAAAGTATAGATTTCGCTGTTACATACCGGAAGATATAAGAAATGTGGCATCTCTCCCCACGTGGCGTCTCTCCTTAATTTACCCTATGCTCATATATGGCCACATATAATTATATACTCTCATATATGGCCATATAATATTGTTTAAGATTATACTTTCCATTTTTTATATGATCATTATGGCGCTTTGGCCACTTATTTCGCTCGCTGTAGTATATTCGCTAGTAGAACTTCAGGAGGCGCAGTGTAGGTAGTCGTGAAGATATGAGTCGTGTGTTTATGCTGTACACTATGTTCACGTTTATTCTTATATCTAAGTATTTACAATAATTTATGTGGCCCTGAAAAGGGTCGATTGTACCGCGCTACGGCGGTGGCCGCTCACTCCAGGTGATGGAGGGCGGTGCCTGCGTCCGGTGGAGTGGATGTCGGCCCCACCAGTTCAGTCGTCTCCAGGCCGGTGGTGTTCCCGGTGGCGTAAGAGAACGCTCAGGCTCCTCGGTCTGCGTATGCCAAATCGTCCGTGGTTTCGGCGGGTCCGCCTGCGTGGCCCTCTCGCTGGAGGGTGTCTCCCAGTTGCTGTCCGTCTGCGACTCGTAGTCCTCGCAGCGTGGTAGGTACTGCGTGCCTCTATGTACACGTGCCGGTGGAATCGTTTGTACCCCTGGTCGATCTTGTGCCCTGGAGAGGGCGGCAGAGGCGACAGGAGCGTCGGCACCGTCCAGCGAGGAGAAGTCGATCTCCGTACTCGTACGTCCCAGCGAGTTATCAGCTCCTTCGGTGGTCGAGTACCGGGGGTTGGTTCAACGGTATCAATCTCCATGACACAGGATGCGGGTCCTGTTGCTGCGCCGGATATTTCGGTGGCAGCGATGAGCGTGGGTTGGTCGATATCACCAATCTCCGCGGTGGCAGCTCGATACGTCAGTTATCAAAAGACTATCACTCTCCGTACTTCTAGGAAGTATGTGAGCCGTGAATGGTGAAAGGGCCTTCCCTGTGTGGTCTTATATACAAGTCCTTGTCGAATATTGAATACTAGAAAGCTCAGCCGCCTATCGGCGAAAGCTTGTTGTACTCTTCTTCATGCTGATAGCACATGTTCACCGCGCGCGGCCAGTTGCCGTGCCACTGGCGCGCTCGCTCCCGGCAGGACACGTACAACGGGTTGCCGCTTGGCAGGGGCGCACTCGTGTGCGCTCAATGTGGCGGTTGAGCCGCCATCTGTTGGAGCGCACATAGCCGCCACAATCATATATAATCATATATCTACTAATATAAACTAATACGAACTAATATGAACAAATAAGAGGTTTTTTTTCCGGGCATTCAAGCTTTTCATTCGAGTTTTGGATCCAAGTTCAGTGTGTCCACGATCCAAGTTTCAGTAACTTTCCTCCGAAAACTTGGACCAAGTTCTAGCATCGTGGACACAGGCCTTAATTCTTCGAGCCGACTCGATCGCTCGAACAATCGATTCCTCGCTGTTCTCGATCCATTCTCTTCGGTGTCACCTCCACTCCATCGCATCGTTTTGCAACACGGGTCGGTAAACTTCCTTCTCTTTTTACTCTCCTTCGCCCATTCTTCTCCTGATCGCCTTCCTCATTTCTCTCCCTCTATCTTTTTCTCGCGTCACTGCCACCTTCCACTCACTCTTCTTCTCCCTAATCTCACTTTCCATGTTCCTCTTCTCCTGCGCTTTCTGGCTCCTCCACGCCATCCTCAGCCTCACCTCCAATCTCCCATCCTCCACGTTTCCTCCCCCATTTACTCCTTCTACTCCGCACCTCCATCATCTCTCTTTCAACTCTCCCTATGTCTCCTTTTGCATTTCCTCAACTTGTTTTCCTGTTCCCTCACCAAGGGCTACGGCGAACTTACTATCTGGGAATATATAATAGATTAAAAACGTATACAAATATACAAGATGTTCAATTAAAATCAATGGAGTTAAATATCTTCTTATAAACTAAAGAAGTTGTCACAATACCAACAGTGTTATTGCATTCAAAAAAATGTATATATTACTCATTGTCAGTTGCTCTTATACATAGTTTCATTGATTAATATGAGATACAATTAAGTTATTTATATCTTATTTTCAAAATGTCAGCTTATTCAAATAATGATGTAGCATTTTGCAAAGATGAAAATTTAATATTTTATTAATTTATACAGTGTTTTTTAAGTAAGCACGAAATATTGAAGAGAATATTCCGTGGCTTATTTTAAGAAGAAAAGGTTGTAAAACATGTCCTAAACTGCTTCGTTTTCAAAATACATAATGTCAAAGACGTAAGCCCCTGATGGATTGAAAACAGTTTGAAGCAGTTTAAGGGATATGTTTATACTACCCTTTCTTCCTAAAATAAGCCACGGAATATGCCCTTCAATTTTTTGTACTTACTTAGGAAATACCCTGTATCTGAAATGTGACATTTCTTCATAATGTCAATAAATGATAGTGTGCGCGAGCGCGGAAGGAATTTCGGCGAAAAGGCGAGAAGAGAATTTAGACGGAATTGCAGTCAATAAATTTAAGATTATATTTACAATGTCTTTGGAAGCTTTATACAAATTATTTATAAGTTATCGATTTATATCGAGTCCGCGAGTCACGGGGCAAACCACTCGAGTCCGCGAACAATAGAGCCGCGCGAGCTACGATATTTGTTGCTGAAATCAGCGTAGACTAAACGCGAGTCGCGAGTCTTTGTATATCGTGCGCGCTCGAAAGGAATTCTAACACATTCTTAGCTACGAGACTTGGAAGCGAGTGCGGAGTAGCGCGCGGAGGACCGGAGCTTTATCAACTCGAACTCCGAACCCCCGTTCATGCTCCGAAAATTGCGCGGAGCCAATCGGCTATCGACATCCCGAGACGTAAGCGATTTGGCAAATTTGAACTGCTCAGCTGTTCTCGGGGTAGGCAACCGATCAGCTGTTTTCGAGTAAGTATCTCTCTTTGTCCTGGGCAGTGTTTACCTCTCGCTCGGAGGCCCCGAGACAAAGGGAGAGAATCGGCACGAGCAGAAAAAGCGCGACACAGTTTTTCTGTCTCTCGAAACTCTCGGAAGCATGCCGAATATTTTCGGAGACACGAATATATTTAGCCGTGAAATTTAATGTAAGATTCGAGAAAATCCGAGCGAGGTTCCGAAAGAAATTCTTCTATAATTTTCTAGCTGGATTAAGCCGTTCGATTTTGAACAGATAGTAACATTATTTTACTATTAGAAACTATTAGTTATTACTGGATATTACTAAAAACTTTCATTATTACTACCATTAATTATTATTACTAGATAAATTATTCATATCCACGCAAAGACGTTTATCATTTTTATGACAAAGTTGCATTTAAGTCCTAAAATTAAACTGTGGTAACCCCCTTTTGATTTTTTCACCTTCACAGGGTGATTTGACTGAGGAAGCAGATAGCAACCTTTACATAAATCCTCTAGAGGTAACAGAGAAATGCGGAACTAGTCGGATAAAAAAATCGATTTCTGGTGAAATCGGTCGAAGCATTATCACTAATACATCGCCTAGCGCTGAATCTTTGAAAGAGGCCAGTAAAGCTAATCTAAATGATATGATACCCAAGCATAGGAAAATTAGGATCCAACAAGTAAGTTTTTTAAAAATTAGTATTTTATATATGCTTGTCTTAAAATATCCATTTTTTTACTGTACGCAAATGGGCGTATCCCGTCCGAACACGTAATGATTGGACACCGCACGATTGGACACAGTACGATTGGACACTGCACGATTAGACACGCACATTGCACGATTGGACACCGAACAATTGAACACCGCACGATTGGACACCGCACGATTGGACACCGAACGATTGGACACCGCACGATTGGACACCGTACGATTGGACACTGAACGATTGGACACCGCACGATCGGTTCCACATGGGTTTTCAACTTATCACGCGAACCGAGGTCCACGCCCACCCACCAGTGCTTGCGGGAGAGGAGCGTACCCCTGTCCAATCATGCAATGTGCATGCCCAATAGTGCGGTGTCAAATCGTTCTATGTTCAATTGTGCGGTGTCCAATCGTTACGTGTCCAATAAAACGTATTTAATAAAATGTGTCCAATATTACGTGTCTAATCAAGCGGTGTCCAATCGTTACGTGTCGAAATGGAGGTCACCCTACGCAAATCTCTATTTATTTGCTGTATGCAATTTATTAATATTATATTAGTGTAAATAATTATATTAAAAAAGTAAAAGAATACGGTCGCGATAAATCGATACAATTAAGGGAATATGAACACAATTTCAAAAAATTCAAATAATCGCCGCAAAAGTTTTAGTTTCTTCAATTTTAATTTGGCAGAATAATATTGCAATATTGCAATATTGCAATTTGCAATATTGCAATATTGCAATATTTCTAAATGATAGGGTAAATAACTTTTATTTTTTTATTAGTAATTTTTTGTTATTATAAAAAATACTACTGTAAAATACTACTAAAAAATTTTAATAATTTTATAATAGCATACAAGATACCATTATACAGGTCTCATTTCAATCAATTTAGTCGATTTTTTTCGAAATTATCAAGAGACGCGATAGCGTCTCGCATCAAATAGAGTCCCTCTAATCAGAGTCAGGCCAACTTGCAACTCTAGCATTCTGCAAGAAAGAAGGATATAAGAAAGAAAGAGAAAGGTATACATTCATATCGCTTTCTCTTTCTCTTTTACATCTCTTTCTCTTTCTGTTTCTCTTGCTTTTGCCAAGAAATGGAGAACCAATCAAAAGTTGCTACTGTATGGCCAGACTCTGATTAGAGGGACTCTAGCACCAAGTACACGCGAAGCGCGAGACCGCCCGTGTATCTTTACGCGAACGGACGAGTTGCGAGTACCCGAGATTATTAGACCTCAATAACAGCTCAATCGATCAAGTTCTAAGTAGACCCAATCAATAGCTTGAGTTTGAATTATGTAATAAAAGTGTTTTTATTTTGCCGCTACGTGCCCTACAAACGGAGATATTGCGACGCAAAGTCTGAAATGTAAATTTTTACATTAAGATACGTCGTCGTCGTCACCGTAGGTTGCTTTTGCATCGATAGATGGTGTTTGAGAATATCTCGTGCGTCTCCTCCATGACAATATCGCTACGTTGAAAAGAGACAGCATATATGTACGTGTGCGTTCAGTGCAGACAGTTACAACCTAGATAACCTAGAATGCATAGTGACATATAGTGATAGTGCTGTGTTATATTGCCTACGGGAAAGAGGCAGAAGGCAAGTTAAATTTCCCTCACCCAAAGGATAACCTCAAGAAAAAAAGTGACAGATAGTGATCAACATGATCATATTGACCGCAGGAAGCTAATGCCGAGATCTTTAAGAAGGAAGGTACATCTAAAATCGCACACGTACACACGGCATCATTAATGCCTGGTCCATTGAAGTTGTTGCATTTCGGAACGCATTTAAATAATAGAAGATACAAAGGAAGAAATAGTTATTTCTATATGCTGTCTTGTAAAAGTTGTAAACATAGACTATGGAAGACATAGACCGAGCGTAAGCTCGGGGTACTATAGACAAGGGGAGGGGTCTAGAAATCGACGCGAGGGGAAATAACGACTAAACTTGACAAACTTCGATTAGACTCGGAAACATTCGGACGCTCGACAGTACACTGAGAAGCAAAAATAAGTTCCTTTTTCGGTGTACATGAGCGCATTATTTCTACCTTTCAGTCAATTGCGCGCTTAGAAATAGTGCACTCATCTACATCTATCTACACCGAAAAGGAACTCATTTTTGCTCCCCAGTGTACACGGACACACACGGACATGGTTGTCACTTTGGTGTGTGTTGCCAGCATGTGGAGGGAATGCGCTACCAGCGCATGCAAGCGGATACCAAAACAACAATAGGTGCTTTCCAGTTAACGACACAAGTCGACACAAGCGTCATTCTATCTTTGTTGCTCACTAGATGTTGAAAAGAGACAGAATGACGCTTGTGTCGACTTGAGTCGCTAAATGAAAAGCACACAATAACGTCCGTGTGTGTCCGTGTACTGTCGATGGACTACGGCTTTGGCCCAAACGCCGAACCGTACCTACGGAAATAGTCGAATTTAGACGTAACTCCCCCTTTCCGCTCTTTTATCAGTAACCTCGCAGGCTTATGCTCGGTCTTTGTCTTCCTTAGTCTACTGTTGTAAAAGTTAAAGAAAATATGATCTGTTTCTATATGTACGTGTGACAGGCACTATCATATAATACAGAGATTTTTCCGAAGTATGTTAATTACTTTTTACATTTTGTGGAGTAAAAAAGATTCTGAGAAGGAAAAACGTCGCTCCTGTTCCGTTTGTTTCTAATTAATATTTAAAATATCACGATGTCAGTAAGTAAGGAAATGATGGTAAATGTCTAGATCAAGGGCGACTTTATCGATTTCAATGGCCTTGACACATGTTGTCAAGGACATAAACCTGAGTAACTTTTTTTATAACTTAATCGTCGGTCATTGCTTATTTAAAAGTTACAAACAAAAAAGTTTGAGAAATTTACAAGTTTGTGTCAGTGCTAAAAGAAATAATTTTCTGATATGTGTGCATAGGCTATCGCATTGGCTACCGCTTCTCCCCCGCAAGCAGGAGTGGGGATGGACCTCGGTTCGCGTGGAAAGTTGAAGATCCGAACCGCACAATGATAGACCTCCTTTTGCTCTGTAAATAGGGATGGGGTGGGGTGGGGTGGACCTTGCTTTGCGTGAATGGTTCTCTGGATAGCATTGTACTTTCCATGCAAAGCGAGATTCACCCCACCCTCCCATTCCCCACTTCACCCTACCTCTGCTTATAGGATACGAGGTCTATCATTGTACGGTTCGGGTTTTTATCTTTCCATGCGAACCGAGGTCCACTCCCACCCTGCTTGCGGGGGAGGGGCGGTAGCCCCTTCCTCACCTACATGTGTACTGTCTATACACACAATTAAAGTATTACATAAAAATGTATATTATTTATTTTTAACTTTAACACTGTATATCTCAAAAACTAGAGCAGTTAGCCCTATAAGACCTACATAATTTTTTGTTCAGCGTAAAAAATACTACCAAAAACTATCGTCAAATCAAGGGGCCGAAGTTATCATAATCGTGCCGGCTATCGCAGCGTCACTTCTTACCGTGCGACAATTGTTTCCGTAATGTCCTGTGTGCAGAGGAGCCATCAAAAGCGTAAAGTTTCGTGTGATGAGTAACAAACTGAAAATGATTAACAGCATATCGGATCGACATGGATAGAAGACTAATAAGTAGGAATTGTCTATACCCTGATAACCATCTCCGATAGAAAACGATTAAAAACGGCTATATCTGTATCATTTTTAATCGTATCTTATCGGTTCTATCGTTCCATATTTAGAAGACAGATAAAATATCAATCGAATCGAATCGGTTTCTATCGTTTTAGATCCGAATAAGGAAATAACTATACAAATTTTATAGTTATAAATCGTTTTCTATATGTACAATTATTACCCGTCTCAATCAATTGTATGTACACGATATAGTATATATCGTTATTTATGGTAATAATGTTACCGTATGCATTAATACGGATATATAAGATTAAAATGATAGACATCTCATCGATATTTATATGACTTGACCGAACCAACACATCTATCGTTTCTTATCAGGATTTTCCGACATACAACTTATTATTTTCTGTACAGCAGCTAATCGGTTCGTTTTCTGTTGTATATCAATGATATAAATTGAATCGTTTGAAAGCCTTCTACTTTGTACTGTTCAAATCCCGGGCATCCCTCGGCAAATCTCACACTCTGTAAGAAGCCATGAGTCACTCGTCCTTTCACACTATTGTCCCATCTACTCTGCCATCTTTCATACAGCCTATCACTCACCAGTTCCATACTATCTTCCACACTTCTCTCACTCACTTCCTGCTCACTCATAACATCGTTCACACCCAACTTCCAACCATTCTTCATCCTTACATTCAGACCTCTTCTCACACATACCAGATCCCACGGAAAGCCACCCATCAATACTTGCATGGCCTCCGTGGAGACCGTTCTGCAAACATTCAAACAGGCGCTCATAGCCACTCTCTGACACCTGTTTATCGCCTCACGCGCATACCCATACTTTATAGCCTCGTACCACACGCTTGCACCATACATCACACACGCAGCAAACAGTCTTTTATCACTCGCCACGCTCTCTCTCTCGCAACCCCCATTCGCTCCTCATCACTCGTCTCAACTTACCCACCACACTTACACACTTCTTTCTCATACACTCCAGGTGCGGCTTAAAACTCATTCGCTCACTCACCCACACACCCAGATACCTCACACTTCTCTCATACCTCACATGCTTCCCATTCACACTAATGCTCGGGTGTCTCGCTCCAGACAGACTACCTTTCAAGAGCATCATCACCGTTTTGCTCTCTGATACTCTTTTAGGAAATTCAATAAATTGTCGTTCGTTACTAATCGCTCGCTGATAAGCCTAGACGCTTTCCTATTTTTACGGGGTTCGCTAAGATGACTCAGTTAACATTAAACTTTTTATTAGAACATTTCTTAACATTTTTCACAGTTAAAACATTTGTGGCAACAAGAACACACAGTATTTTCTTTATTATATTTTCCTCGGTTATTTCTCCTACGTCCTCTTCCTCGTGATTTCGTCTGCGTAGCTACACTACGATGTCACCTCAGGGCGTTGTGGTTCTAAGGTCTGCGTAGCTTTATCCGAGTGCTCCTTTTGCGAACCAGCGACGTGGCTTCGAGGAGAGGAAGGTAGAGGAGAGATGAGGCGAGGAACTTGAAATTCTTTCAAGAGTAACTTCAACTCTGGTCTTGGTGTAGAGGTTACTGGAAGAAAAGAAGTTTTTGACTTTGGCGAAACCAAGAGAGTTGGTCGGCTGGCGCCAAGAATTGGCGAATGACAGGACGTCCTGCGCCAGTTAGCGACTTCGCGCTTAAGGTTATGTTGTGACCGGACAGACGATTGTAATTGTCGGAATTTATGAATTACGCCACTTACTTGGGCTGAATTTACGGTCGCCACTGTATTTTTTCAAGAAATACAGAAAACTTCTCGAATCGGCGTTGCCCCGTACTTCCTGCCTCGTGATTGGCTGCCGTCGTTCACGCCGCGGACGTGTTCAAGGCCGTCGGCCACGCCCTTGTTATGCGATGCGCGATTACGATCGAAATGATAGGAAAACACTGGGGTCGCGTATTGACACCCCGAGCAGCACATTAACATTGGTCTGATATTGGATCTATGTTGATTGCCCAACTTATATTATGTCGGCCCAACGTTCCAAAATAACAATGGACCGATGTTGGCGGCGTCACGCTTGTTCACCGACGGCCAATGATTGGTGAAATATTGGATATTACATTTAGCCAACATTGTACCAACGATTTACGTAAAAATTTTTGGATATCCTACAAAATAAAATATAAAATTAACTGGTGACGGTGTCCGGGCACCAGAGGTACGAGAACTCTCAAGGGAAGGTAGTGAACTCGCCGTCGAGCGACGTGCGTGGGTCTCCTGGTGGCTAGCACCAGAGGGCGAATCTAAAACGATTACCTTCCTCGGAGGGTCTGACACCGCGCGTCTTGCGCTGGGTGGCGGTTGAATTCCGCTTGACGGGAAAGCCTTCTTCGGTGGTTTCAGGAAGAGGTCAGGAGCCGTGTGTCTTGCACCGGGAGTCGACTGAGCGCCGTTCGCAGGGCTGTCGCTCAGAACAACCTTTCCTCTTCTTCGCAGAATAACGCTGCAAAGGGAGCGGTTGTGTTCTGCGTCGTTCTGTCGACTGCGCAACCACCACTTCCTCGGCAAGCCGGGAAGGATGCTGGATGATATTGGAGCGTGGCGTGGTGAGACTGGCTCGACTGCTTCGGCCGACTGCTCACAATACACCGAATCTTCTCTGCAATGGGCTCCTCTTTTTATACCCGAGAAAAATCGGCGGCGAGTATCAACAACGAGGTTGCTAGGATACTTGCGTTTCGTGAAACTTGCAATCTGTCATCCAGGAAGCGACCTGAAATTCTTGCTTACCGATGACTTAAATCTCTCTGCGTTTGACGACTTAAATTTGCCCCGAGCGCATCGTTAATAATAACCTGCTTGCTGTCGCGGAAACCAAGTGTCGTAGGAGCGGAGGTACGGAGGTTACCCTGGAGGCTGGTGGCTGACGGAGGTTGCCACATTCTCTCACTCCGACACATTCTCAAACTCCGACACTCGCACCCTATTCGCTCACTATACTCATCCACTCGTTCCCCATTCTTTCCATATCTACTCGGCTCTGCCCTTGACAGGCACGAACAAATCATCCGCATACGCCGTTGCCATACATCCTCGTCTGCGGAGCTCCCACAGGAGCTTATCCATCTGTAGGTCCCAATGGATGGGCCACCGATGGATCCCTGCGGTGCGCCCCGCAGAACCTTCTTCTACACTTCCTAATTCGCTCCTACCATACATCTCTCATCAAAATAGCTCTCCCACAACCCAATCTCTTCACATCCTTCCTCACGCAATCTCTCAAGTACACACGGCCATTCCAGGTTGTCAAAAGCACTCTGGAAGTCCACGAATATTCCTAACACATACTTGTGCACGGATCCACTCACACACTCACGTACACTATTCCACGCATTCTCGGTCGAATGTCCCTTCACAAACCCGTGCTGTGCCTCACACATTCTGTCATTCATCAATCGCTCAAGCCTATTCACCATCAGTCGCTCCAACACTTTCCCAAGCACAGACAGCAGGCAGATCGGTCTGTACGACCCGGGGTCCGACCGCACTTTCTCTGGGGACTTCAGCAGCACAATCACTCTCGCTCTCTTCCACGCCACAGGGAAACGATTGGTACTCAAGCACACATCATACAGTCTTTTCAGCCATCCCGGAATTGCACGCCAGACCGCACGTAGCATTTCCACAGTTATTCCATCCAGCCCAGGTGCCTTACTCATTCTCATCGCTTTCACCGCCACATCCACTTCATCCCATTCGAACGATCTTTCAACCATCTCACTCTCTGCCATTCGCACATCTTCCATTCCCGCGGCCGGGAAGAAGCGATCCAGTAGCACACTCACACTCTCTCTCCACGTACTCGTGACTCTGTCACCCACTCTCATAGCACTCAACTTATCTCGTCCATACTTCCCCATGAGTGGCACCCGTTTGACCACGTTAATATTGACCACGGTCCCGATTGACCACGTTGAAATTGACCACGTTGCGATTGACCACGTTGATATTGACCACGTTGATATTGACCACGTTGTGATTGACCACGGTCCCGATTGACCACGGTCCCGATTGACCACGGTCCCGATTGACCACTGTCCCGATTGAACACGGTCTTCATTGACCACGGTCCCTATTGATCACCGTCCCGATTGACCACGGTCCCGATTGACCACGTTGATATCGACCACGTTCCCGATTGACCACGGTCCCGATTGATCCTATATAATATATTAAAGTACATGAGTGGGCGAGGGGGCTTCGCTCCCCCTGCACCCCCCCCCCCCCCCATTGTGTGAGTAAACCTAGAAGTGTGGGCGGGGGGAAGGGGCTCCGCCCCCCCGCACCCCCCCATGGACACGCCTTCGGCGTGCCCGGGTAGGAGATGTATTTCGCATTAAGCGGGAGCGGGGGGGGGGGGGCGAAGCATCCCTCCATGCACGTGAGCCTCACTTTATAAATTATTCGAGACCGTGGTCAATCGGGACGGTGGTCAATCGAGACGGTGGTCAATCGGGACGGTGGTTAATCGGGACCGTGGTCAATCGCAACGTGGTCAATCGCAACGTGGTCAATCGCAACGTGGTCAATATTAACGTGGTCAATATTAACGTGGTCAATGTTAACGTGGTCAAACGGGACGCTCCCCTTCCCCATACACACCTTGTACACATCACCCCACGGATCCTGATTCCCCGTGTCACTCACGAACTGTCTCCAGTTCTCCTCTTTCACTCTCCATATCATTCTCTTGTACTCTCTCAAAGTACATTTGTACACATTCAAACATCCTTTCACTCGATTTCTATCTCTCCCTCGCATTCGCTGGTAGGCTCGCCTACACTTCCTTACATCCCTCTTCATACGTTCCAGTTCATCCGTCCACCACTCAAGCTTTCTCGCAGTCTCACACACTCGCCTTTTCATTCTATTATCATTCGCCCTCAGGAACCATGATGTGACGCGTTCCGCCAGACTATCCGCGTTCCTGTCATCCATCACATTCACACCATCTTCAGACGCATACTCCACCAAATCGCTCATGTATCCTTCCCAGTCCACGTCTTTGCACACCTACCTACGTATACCTTCCATTCGCTCAACACTCTCACCATAAGTCATACGTATCAGCAACACGTTATGGTCGCTGATACCCCAGTCACTCTTGACTACCCATTCGAACTGGCACCCCCCAGACGCATCGCTCACGAGAGTTATATCTATGTCGCTTTCCCCGTTGGGTCCGCTAAACGTATAACTCTCGCTCGGCTCATTCAACACAATCATGCCATTCGCAACGGTCATTTCCTCAAGCACTCTGCCACGCATCTCATTTTCTCTGCTGCCGCCCCTACTCTTACTGTGCCATAAGGGAGAGACGGCGTTCGCATCCATTCCCACCAACACACGCTTCCCTCTGGCTACCATTCGCACTCTGTCCATGTACGCCAGGTACGGCTCGATGTCCTCACCAAACCGACAGTACACAGACACCACATACATTTCGCCGAAGTCTCCCTTCAGCCACACGCACACGCCATAGTCGTCCGTGCACTCTCTTACACACATCACATCGAGATTGGAATCATTCACCACCACTGCTGCTTTGACACATTCGCTCTCACTCACGATCACATCCATCCTTAGCGGGAGTCCAACTACTCGTCCATTCTTCACACACGGTTCTTGCAGCAGTGCCACACTCACTCGTCATTCACACAACATCTCACCCAAATCACGCATAACCACATACACTCTCTGACAATTACACTGCACCACATTCATTCCCGAGACACCCTGCGCATTTTACCTAACCATAGTCGATGGTGTCAGCGTGCCTACTTCTAGCTGCCGCGTACGAGGGACATCCCCTATCGTTTACCGCGTGATTAGCCGGCCACCCCCGCCACTTGCACATCGCACACACCATCGGCCCAGCTGTATTCGGGCATTTATCCCGCCGATGGCCCCCCAGACCACAGTGGGAACAGACTTCCTCTGTCGCCCCCACAGTGCCTCGCGACGTGCCCTATGTCAAGGCACCTGAAGCACCTGGTCAGCGATGTGAAGTCGGCGACCCTGCAACTTCTCCAGCCTACGTATACCCTCGACGCCTTCTTAAGTTTGTCCCGCATACTGGGTGTCACCTCCAACACCCAATTTACCGTGTCCTCGTCCCCTTTGCCTAGCTTAAAGCGGAACACGCCTTCCTCTTTATACGTCTCCTCATTTATCCCCGATATAAGCTCAGGATTCTGCCTTATGGCTCGCCTGACATCATCGACTTCCATATTTTTGGGCACGTCGTATAGAATTATACGCGGTCTTTTAGCAGCCGGAAGGGCCGCCGTGAGACCCTTTTCTTTAATCGCCTGATTGGCGATTATCTTTTCCGCGTCTATCTTAGAGTGCGCTTGCACTATGACTCTGTCGTCCCTAGCCTTCCTCACATTTCTAATTCTTATATTAGACGCTGCCGGGTCTATCACCTCCAGTAGTGTCTTTTTTACCTCGTTCACCGATCTGGCCTTTTCGGCGCTGCTGACCACGACCTCCGAGAAGTCCCTATCCCTACCCCGAGGTCTGGCCTTGCCTGTTACCGGCGCTGCAGAAGCCCCCGTACCGGTCGTACGACGAGGCTCCTTCTGCCCCCTTACCGCTTCCGCAAATGTTGTTGGCGGCCGACGGTCCGTCTCCGCCCTCTCCGCCAGACGACCTCTCAAATATGAGTTGTCGCATCCTAATTGCATAATCAGCTTGCTCGCTTCGCTGAATAACGCCGCTATCTTCTGTGCCACTGGTTTGCTGAATTTGGCATTTGGGTCAGAGAGGATGCCATCTAACTTCAGCCATCTGACACTGTGCATTGCGGCAGCGGCCGACTCCTCTCGAGTCGCCGCACCGCCACCTTCAAACACCTCCTCATCGTCCCCAGACTCACTACCTGTACTGGCCCCGCTTTCGTCCCCGCCAAGTTGGGGCCGCTCAGAGACCGCCCGCAGACGATCAGTTCTTTGGGCAGTACTCTCCTTAGCTATTTTGCACGAAACAGTTCTATCTTTCGCGGGAGCCCGGGAGTTAGGTGGGCTTCTAACTATTCTTCCACTCCGCTCGAAGGGATCACCGACCGAACTATCCTCGTCCGTCTTCGTATCTCCTAAGGTTTGTCTAGTAGTCCACTTTTTCAAACCGTCCTGCGAGGCAGGCTTCTCCGAACCCCTCTGCTTAATCTTTGTCACAGTCCTAGTTGTAGTCTCATGTCCGTCGCCTTTGTTTGCGTCCTTGTTTGTGTTCGAGCTTATTTTGTCCATTTCAGTTTTCGCCTTATGTCCGTCATCTTTGTTTCCGTCCTTGTTTGTAATTTTAATTTTGTCTTCCATTTGTGATCCCACGAGCATGAGCGAAAGAAGACACTCCCCGGGTGACGCTCATTCCGGAAAGAGGGCTCATACTTAGGAGGGCGCCAGGTATCCTGAGGTGGTCGTTCGAGACTGAACTTCCCCTCAGCCATGCATCCCATCACTGCGCACCATAGCTTGAGATTGGGGGACGCTTTTTATAGAGGCCGCCATCCTCGTAGACCCGGGCGGTTAAGCCAAGGCCCCCCGGTCTCCGGCAGCCCACGAGACGTAACCGCAGACTACCGAAGATTGCGGTACTGTTGTGCTCAGGTACATCGGGTTCGCCAAACCCGCATCAATGGCATCGAATTGACGCCAGAGACCCCTGACGCTCCCCTCCGGAATGAACCGGTGGCAACCTAGAAGGCCCGCGAGCCGGAGAGAACTCTCGTGTCGCCTTAACTCCGTTCGCCTACTAAGGCCGAGAACTGTTCGTAGTTTCCGACTTGAACCAACGCTGGAGGTGGAGTTCGGCTTGACTGTGATAGGCTGTGTGTTGCGGTTCATCATGTGTTGCGCTTCAACAGTGCTGTAGACCATGACTTTTTGCACAATATAATATAATAAACGGGGTCGGTCCCAGAAGGTTGACGCCGCGTGTTGCTTTAGGTGGTAGTCAGCAACTCAAGGTTCTCCGCGGCGTGTTGCCTTGGAGAATTGGCGAATATCAGTCTTTGGCGGCGTGTTGCTTTATGCGGCGTGTTGCTTTGAGCGGCGTGTTGCTTTGGGCGGCGTGTTGCCTTGAGCGGCGTGTTGCTTTAGGTGTTGGTCAGCAACCATATGCACGCTCGCGGCGTGTTGCTTTGGATGTTAATAAAGCATTTATGATTCCACGCAGCGTGTTGCTTCGGATGTTAGTAAAACACTATGCTCACACGCGGAGTGTTGCTTTCCGTCAGCAGCAACAGCCACAAGATTCCGAGTTCGCATGCGGCGCCTCGCCCCCGAGACCGACGACCCAAGATGTTATATATAAAAATACTAATCGCGGCGTGTTGTTTTCGATCCCAGCGTCGGAGGTTGGTCTCCCACCGACTTCTAAAGAAGGTGTTAGTGTCCTACCTTTCCCACCGCAGCCCTTATGAAAAAAAATTATTGAGAGCCAATAGTAACTACTGGACTTTCAATAGTAACTATTAGATTTGAATAGTACATTAATAGTAACTTTTAACAGTTTACTACTGACGAAGAGTACACTTTTAGTGGCGTTGCTATACGACGAATAGTATACTACTGATCCAATAGTTTCATAAACTGTAACTATTGATGGACTTGCTACTGACAAATAATATACTATTGATCCAATAGTTTCATAAAATGTGACTACTGGTGGTGTTACTATTGACGAATAATATACTATTGGCCCAATAGTTTCATAAACTCTGACTACTGATGGGGTCACTACTTATAAAAGGTAGCTATTCACAATTATTTATTTGTAAAAAACATTGTTGTAAAAATGTATAATTGCTGAATAATTCTGAACTTAATGGCAACCGTTCGTCGACAGTCTGGCAAATAGTTATTATTGGGGCTATACTTCAAGCCCATAATTGTTCAATAGTAACTATTCACATCTGAATAGTAACTGCAGTCAATAGTTTTGCGAATACCCGAGTAGAAATTAATAACGTAGTCGATCTGATCCAAGACCTATAGTAGCTAGATATTATTGATTAAATTAATTTTTCTTACTCGTCACGGAGTAGTTGCTAGCTAATAATTCATATGTAATTGGTCATAACATATATAGACAAAAAAATATATTTATCAATTGTAGCAGTGGTGCAGTACGTAAGATGAGCGACTCATAAGCCAGGGATCTCAGGTTCAAATCCCACCAGGGGTACTAAAGTATAAACGAATTTTTCAGGTATAATTTAAATTGTATTGTGATTCTAAGATTTTCAGTAATAGAAAAAGTATTGGCATTCACTTCTTAAGAACAATAAAAAAGGTAATAAATAAAAATTTTACTTTTTTATTTAGTGGCTGTCTATTTCCATAAGAAACTAGTCGTCAATAGTTTTCGTGAATAGTTACTATTGGAAAATACTTAATCCCAAATAGTTTCTCAGTAGTCCGCCAAAAAACTACTGGAAATTTGCCAATAGTTTTCCTGAACAGTTACTATTGTATCTCAATAGTTTTTTTTCATAAGGGAGGTGGCGCACCGCAGCAGAAGAGCAGGACGCTCTTAGACCGCCTCTCACTCGCAACATCTGTCGGGACGGGCCAGCTAGCACGACCGGGTACGCCACGTCTCAAAGAGACACTCAGTCGGCTCCACTGCGCCCAGATTACCCATTTCGGGACTCCAGACAGAATATGCGAGCGCGCCCAGAGACGGCCCAGAGCGGCCCGTGTATTCGAGACATTAGTATGGTGGGCACAGGCGATGCCCGACCACAGTCTCGATTTATCGCCCCAGCAAGCAACACGCCGCGTCACGAGGACGCATTCTGCGTCATTAGCGCTGACCTGCAAGCGCTTTTCCACTATTACTGCCCTATGTGCGCCGACCTGTAAATGCTTCCGAGAGTCATGGCTACTCTCGCCAGTAGATAGGGACAGTGGGAATCTCGTTAATCCATTCATGCGCGTCACTAATTAGATGACGAGGCATTTGGCTAATACCTGCGCCTATACGCTGAACGCGGACAGGCGGACTTCCGGAGTATATTCCCTTCGTAGGGATTAACAAAATTATACTATTGTACTCGTCATTCAATCAACAATAATAATAATTTTTTTTCTCAACAAAATAAGCAGTTACCATTAGTCATTTTCTTTCTCACTGCCAAGTTCTCAGGTCTGGAAAAATTAGAAGCGAAGTCCTGTATTTGAGGAGACGGATCTTAGCCATCGCGTCAGCCGTTTGACAATGAAACTTTTGCTATACTCCAACATTCATGATGCCAATTGTTTAAACCAATATCCTCCGCATCATATTTGCGGCGGCTGACGAGTTGTTACCGGGGAAAACCAGCTCGCTCCGCCGCCATGACGGTCTCTTGCATCCTCAATGCAACAGGCACCATGACTCGCACCAAACTTATGCCCGGGCTATCCTTACCACTTACTTTGCATCACCCGCGCCAATGCCTGAACGCATTTACCGATACTCGTCATTTTCTATTGTCATTTATGGAATTATTTTGTCAATCCTGATGATATACATGCGATGTAAAGGGTTACATGTATCATATAATTTTATGTTCTTCTTGCATACCCGTATGCAGCTATAAATACAATTAATAATGGGAACCCATGAAGCATTGTTCCCATTCAATGAATTTTATCGTAGTCGATAAATGCGTTTGCCATCTCTATCGATGATTTTAATGCTATCATCGATATCGTCAGAATATCGGTTTTTTTTATTTTGAGTTTCTTTAAATTTTCTAATGTTTCATTAAGAATAGCGCCTCGCGAGCTTACGACTATCGGCAGCACACTTGCTTCCGTGCATCCCGTCCTATTTTTAATGTATTCCGCTGTATTTTTTATGACAACGACGATGTTCCCTCGGTCTCGCCGGCTGAGCCGGAGCGCGTCAATTACTCGAAATATCCCAAAGTCTAATTTTTTGCAATAAATCTATAGCACTGCAAGCTGAAATGGTTCAAGGCTGTTGGTCACGTATGGTAGCTCGACCAGATATCATTTCCGAAGCTCAGTATGGGCGCCAGGTGCGATAATTCGCACCACGTTACACGAAATCTAACCAGCTCGTTCTCTCAGGCGTGAATTCCGTAGACGATCGCTGTTCGATCTTGTAGAGGAGGAGAGGGAGCGCAGCGCATTCAACACACACAGGAAATAAACCAGAATATAAGAGATAGTATATTTAGCATAGAAAGTGGAAATAATATAACGTAGGATTTCATTGATAAGACCGCCAACGGTTGCAACGCGTTCCGCGCCACAAATTCCGCGGGAACGGCAAAACGCCTAGGTACGACCGCTTAAGGCGACACAACGCCTAGTCGACGCCAATGAGAATTAGATGCGAATAATACAACGACGAATTAACGCGGGTGGTAAGATGCATTGATGCGGATAATAGAACAAAATACTTTAACGCGGGACAAGATATATTACGCGGATAATAGAACAAAATACTTTAACGCGAGACAAGATACATTAACGTGGAACATAAGTACCTTAACGCAAAACGCGGTACAGTAGCGCGAAACGTGATACATTACATTAACGCGGGACATCAGTACATTAACGCGAAACGTGATACATCAACGCGAAACACGATACCTTAGCGCGAAACGAAATACATTAACGCGAAGATAACGCGAATTATCATGACGCGAAAGGTAGTTCGCCCTTACGCGAACCTACCTCGCTTCCCGATGACCTCGCGAAAGGCATCTACTATCACGCCCGATACCTCGCGAGGCCCGCAAAATACAACGCAAAGAAGCCCTGCACGCCACGACGCGATCACGTGAAGCCCACTCTACGGCCCCACGACGATACGGTGTCCGGCTCGTGCGAAGGGCTCTCCGCCATTAACGGCCCGGTCACACGAAGCACATTTCGTCGTTTCGCAGTGATCCCGAGCCGATTCCAAATCTCCCGATTAACACTTAATTTCCTCGATTACGCGATCCCCCCCGGCGGGAGCGTAATCGCACACGATCCCCACGCACTGTATCCATGCGCCAGATTTCGCCTACGACCCACGAAATAACTGCACGCGTGACTCTAATTACGCGGTACTTGTCCCAATTACGCGTTACTCCAAGCGCTCGTTGATTGTCGGCGGCCGGGCGCGAGTCCCCGAGACGGGCAATTACGTTTATTTTCCCCGACCGGGCTCTCCCGTAGTATTTCTCTCGGCACTACTAAACGGACGTTACAATACTGGCGGCACAACGCGACTCCCGGGAGGGCCTCGGCGTCGGGACGGTCTTACTTGAATACGGTGCTTGAGCAGTGGCCTTACAAATGATTTCGCTCGTCGGCAGTCCGTCGTCTCGTTCACCAGGAACTGGGTGGCACCTCCTCGCTTCGCGGCTCGCACGGCAGTGCCGGTCTTCTGGCCCAGCGGAACCACGCTGGGCCCGCGCGCCTGCGCGCCGGGGTTGCTAGCCCTGTATCCTGCTGCGCCCGATGCGAGCGCTGCGCCCTACCTGGGCGCCCCTCGCGCTTGCCTCCACCCTTCGGCGGTGGTTTCAAAATCCGCTCAAGAGTCCGGCTGTCCAGGCCGCGACTCGAGGACCGGCTATTCAACGACCAGGCTGGCCGGGCCGTGGCTCGTTGACCGGTAGCACCCTCCCGTGAGTGGTTCGATTCATCGACGGGGACTTTTGTCGGGGCGTCCCCCTTCCCGGATCCTCCGTGCTGTTATTCGGCGTTGCGGGCTGAGCGTTCGCCTTGTTAGGCGCCCTGCTTTACCGGCTGTGGGCCCCAGCGTGACCCGCCCGCCGGCTGTCCTTCCTCAGGAAGCTTCCGGCTGTTCACCCCGCGGTGCGACTCAAGTCGTTACAGTATTCCGCGGCCACTTGCTCAGCACCTCCTCGCACAACCTGTAAGTCTCGCAGAACTAATAAATATAATTAGACCTATTCTTAAACGCCAACGCCTCGCCCCCCTCGGTTGGAGGCACCACCCTTGACGCCTCCTTCGGCCGAGCTACCATCCGGACAGGGGACATGACTTCGTCATGTCACATTTTATACTTATCTATTTTCTCCTTGAATGCTTTGCGAAGGCTCGCCTCGTTCTCGTAGCGGACGGTCACGTCGACCATGAGAAGTCTTTTCTGGTCTTCGATCACCAAATCCGGCTTTTTAAGCTTGCCTTGCACATTCACTACTGGCTCATTAAATATCATCCAGCTCTTTTCTACTCTATCTGCAATAACATTGTTAATGTCGTCATGCCTTTCAATGCGCATATTTTTTGTATGTATACAGCTTCCGATAACGTGCGCTAAAGTCTCGGGCATTGCATGACATCTTCTGTAATTGACCTCGATTTCAGGATTTGCTCGCCTTAGTACCACCCTTGTACCAAATGTGTTAGTACGCAGTCTAAGCGCATCAAGAAATCTTGAGGGCCTCAGCAGGGTGGGAGTCTGCAGCTACGTATTTCCTATTTTATCTTTTTTAAAATCGGCTACACCTTGCCCTTGGCAGGCCAACTTTTTCCATTTCTCTACCTCTACCCTTTTCAGTCTACTACGGGCATTTTCTATATCGTCTAAGCTTGCTGGCCAATTTATTCTTAGCGAGTTTGCGTATGACTTTAATTCGGTCTGCAGTCTTCCATCCACCAAAACGCCCCTCAAGGCCTGGTCGGTGGACTGCTCTGCTTTAATCGCGTTTCTCAATACCGCTAATTTAATTATGTGTTCGAGTCGCGGAATGCCCAGTCCGCCCATTTTCCGCGATGTATAGAATAAACTGTCAGTTGTCGACAGTGGCAAGTGTAGTATATTTTTAAGCTCTTGTCTTATATCGTTGTCCAATGACTTTAATTTTGTGCCCCGGGAGGGCATACCACTAAACCATGAATGAAGTGTGGCAAAAGGTATATTCTTATTACTTCTAGTTTTTGATGAGGTTTAAGTTTCATTTTTCCGACTCTACAAACTGCTTCAATTATTGCAGGGCATTCCACACCTAGTCTGAGTCCTATCCACGGATTCATCTTTGCACCCAAGTATGTTATTGGCTCGTCTGGGCGGCAGTATGGCATTCTTTCTTCTCTAACTTTTAATTCCGGATTTTCTAAATACCACGATTTATTACTAGCAACTACCCGGAAGGCCTGACACTTATGTGCCGTTAGGCTCATGCCAAGGCCATCCAAGTAGTCGCCAAGGAGGCATATTTGTCTTGTTGCCTCTTCTTTATTAGCTGCTATTAATACCATATCATCCGCGAATACTAAAATTGCTAAATTTTCCCCGCCCACACGTATGCCATTTGTTTCTTTGTTTATTTTTTCGATTATTGATTCTACGGCTAAATTGAACAGGAGGGGTGACAGAGGGTCTCCCTGCTTGACCCCCTTCCTCAAACGAATCGGCACCTCACCGCTATTCCTCACCTTAATTTTAGTTTCGCAGCCATCATACATTCCCCGTATGTATTCTGCCATTGAATCTGGTATCCCTTTGCGCGTTAGGCTGCTTTTGATTATAGAGCGAGGCACAGTATCGAATGCTTTAGATATATCCACTATTGTTACTACTCCGCCTCTCTCCACTTTCATTTGAGCGATTGCTCTATCCAGCAATATCGTATTATTCTTGCATCCATTTTCTCGCGTAAAACCATTTTGTCTACTCGTTTGTTCAATAACGTTCCTAATCTTTCCATCTATTATACCCGAGTATACTCTTGCAATCATGGAGCCAATAGTAATTGGTCTCCAATTTTCAATCTTATTATGATCCTTTCCTGGTTTCGGCAATAGGGTTGTTCTATTCATTCTCCATGGTGTCGGATAGTGCCCCGTCACCAATAGTATGTTAAACAATTTAGCGAGCAGTTCCCGAGCTCCGCATTTGCGCAGGTGACACTTTCTTATATTATCCGGTCCACGGGCCGAATCACCCTTTATTCTGTTGACACAGTCGTGAACCTCCTTTACTATTATAGGTGGACACGCTCGCCTTAGCGTCATATTTGTCTCATTTTCATTACGTAACTCTATACCTGTGGGCCTTCAATTCCCCACATTATCATAAAACTGCAGGACGCCATCTCCCGGGGGTAGCTCTTTTTTCATTTCTATTGAATCTGTACTTCCACTTATGGCGATGTCGGCCAACTTTCTAGGACATTTGTTGTATAACTCCTGGCATCGAGCGTATCCAAAGCGCGATCTCGCGGTATGATTGTTCTTTACCTTACAGTTTCTTCTCCCCTTCTCCTTCCTGTTGGTGTCCCCCTTGCTCGGTTGGTCTGCACCTAGTAGTAATGCCGGCGTAAGAATATCGGTAATGAATTTGTCAATTTTTTCTAGGGTCTCAGGGTCTTTTCCCATATTATCAATTATATCGTCTAATTTCTCGTCTACTACTTTTAATTCGCTTTCATCCGGTATTTCTATTTCTTTGATATATTCCAATAATAGTTGATGCCAATTCTCAACGTCTATTCCATCATCCGGGTCCCCCGAGGGCCGCAGAGGCGCGTCTTCGACCCCGCGCCGCCGCGCTGTGCTTTCACGATCGCGAGAATTATTTATCTGCCCCAAGGCCCTATTCGCCCGCCCCATTGCATCGATATCCTCCTCGGCGGGGGGGGGGGGGGGCGGCGGCCCCGCCGACTGCCTCCCCTTTAGCCGCCCGCGGAGCACGCCCACCCCCACGCAGAATTCTTCTTTTATCACTTATTTGTTTTAGCGTCTTATTGGGAAAGTGCTCTTTTATTCTGACATTTGGATATTTCTCGTTTCGATAGCGCTCGTTTAGTTCATTAAGCCTGTTGCTCTCTTCATCAGTCCAGACAGTTCTTTTACGTCCCGGTATTCCCTGCTCGCGTTCACGCTCATTGCGTCTTTTCGCGTTTCTAATTGCGGGATGTCTATGCATTTCGTGTATCGACAAGCCTCGAGCGGTATCAAAAGTGTCCCCACATTCATTGCATCTGAATTCTCTCATTATTCGATTTTACATTTTGGAATGTGACATAGCACATTATGCAATCCGGGAAACTCTTTCCCACACACTCTACATTTCCACGCAATGTGCTCCCTTGCATGCATTTCTTTTATATGTTTATTCAAATCCTTTGCATTAAAAAAGCCCACATTGCGCCTCCCTCGATCGCAAATAGGGCAGGGCGTGATATTTTTAATTAAAGGTATCCCAATTGTTCGTCCATTCTCGTTGTCCCTATCTGCGAATAAATCGTCATTAATGGTTCCCGCATCCATAGCGGACAAGTCCGCCACAGAGTCCCTGGAGCCATGGGACCCTGCGTCCGAGGCTTCTTCTTCTACACGTTCCATCTGTAACAGAAAAAGGAATCCCTCGTTTGCTCCACTCGCAAGCCTTGTCATCGGGGTGCACACCACGATGGTTTGGTATTATCTTCACAGCAAAAACTGTTAATACTCCCGATTTCCAGCATGCGAGCTTCACTCACGACGTGGGGGAGCGCCGTTGTCGCCACAACTCACTTGGTACCCGTTTGAGCTCTCCCTTCCTCCACACCCGACTCGAACGGGCTCCGGCGAGCCCGCTAGGAGGGGTGAGTGGGACTCAAGTGAGAGAGGCTATGTATTACGCTTCTCACCCTGTAACTCTTCTCCACAGAGAATCCCATGAGAAAACTCTCACGAGAGTCATAGTTACTCCCGCCGTTTACCCGCGCTTGCTTGAATTTCTTCACGTTGACATTCAGAGCACTGGGCAGAAATCACATTGCGTCAACACCCGCGAGGGCCATCGCAATGCTTTGTTTTAATTCCCCTAGTTCGTGCCAGTTCTGAGCTGAGCGTTGAATGGCAGTCGAAGAGGACGACCACGACGGCTCGCGCCGCCACGGAAGCCTCGCAGCAAGGAAGATCCGCGGGAGGCCAAGGCACGGGACCGAGCTCGGATCCCGCAAAACCGGCGTGAGAACGCCGGCTAGGGTTCACCTCGCCCAGGCTCGGCACGTCAGCCAAACCCGCTTCCCGACCAAGCCCGACACGGTCCGCTCTTCAGAGCCAATCCTTATTCCGAAGTTACGGATCCAATTTGCCGACTTCCCTTACCTACATTAATCTATCGACTAGAGGCTCTTTACCTCGGAGACTTGCGCATAGGCGGCAAAGTGGGAAAAGCTGACGTATTACTATACGTTAATATGGCACGAAACTCACGTTCGCGTACAAACCTACGCAATTCTGCACACACTAGACCGAGGGTCACATATATCGAGTCGGAAAGCTTATACCTTTACATGTCAAATCTGGACGTTCCAGGGCTTATAGCGCGCAAACGGCTCATAGGATCAAGTTGTGCCCATTGAGACATTTGTTCAGAATGACGAGAACTACAACATATCCAAAAATTAGCCAAATCTGCAGAAATACATTTTCCCATAAGAATGGGGCGGGGTCCTTTCTTCGCAAATTTATCTGGAAATTTTTCTGAAAATTTGCTGAAATTTATTTGAAAATAGACTGAATTTCTCTGAAATTTTGCGAAAAAATTATTTTCAGTCAAATTGCAAAAAAATGGTTTAAAAATTTGCTACAATTTCTCTGAAAAAAAGATAGAAAGATTTTCAGAAATTGCTGAATGTTCGCTGATTGTGAAATTAAACTGAAATTTTTCCGAAAATTTTTCTTAAAATTTGATAACTTTCTCTGAAAACATATTGAAATTTTTCTGACATTTCACTTAAAGTGTTGCATAATTGCTAAAAATACGCGGATTAAAATATGTTTTTAATAAAATATATGTCTATTTCTTTTAATATGTATATTTCTCTGTTACATAAAAAATATAAAATTGCTTTTAATAAATTAAGATATTAATTATATTGAATTAATTATTTAGTTTATTGTCTAATTTTATTATTAAATAGCTCTTCCTTCATATACATATAATGTATAGCTCTTCCTTCTTTTCCCCGAATAGTAATATTTACGCTAAAAAAAATTTTTTTTTAAAGGAGACCTTTCTTAGACAATTTCGTATGGAGGCCCCTTGTCCCCGGGCTCAGACCCCTTCCCAAAACCCTCTACAGTAGACTGTAGAGGGTTTTGGGAAGGGATCTGAGTATTTGGTATACTATCTCATGATACTCTACCTTCTAAGTTAGAATTTCTAAGTTAAATTTAATTGTTCTAATTCGAAAACTGTAGATTTGCATAGCGGACAAACGTACATACATACATTCATTTTTATATGTATAGAGATAGTTAATTAATAACATCTAAAGTTATTGTGTAATTTCAACAAAATTTAATTAAATTTGGAAACAAATTGCATATTTTCGAATGTTTTCTTTGAATTTAAATAAAATTTGATAAAAATATTCGTAAGAAACATACAATTTTGTTTCTAAATTTAATTAAATTTTTGTTAAAATTGTTTCGAAATTATGTTAAAATTATGCTGAAATTTCGCTGAGAAGTGTTCCAAAACGTGAGACTATTTCAGAAAATTTTCAGTCAAATTTCAGCGAATTTTTCAACACTCCACCAATAATGGAATTAACTAAATTTTTCCACCAGTAGCGAGACTTATAACTAAATATGTGTGTGTGTGTTGTTGTGAAGCGGAAGTCGAAATGGTCTAACTGCAACATCGAGCTGCCAGCGCAAGTTCCAGTAATTGTTAAATATGCCGGAGGTGGCATTCCGGGCATCACCAGGTCACTACTGACCCAATCCCGGAAATAAAAGCGCTGACAGCTGAGTTGGCAACGCGGAAATGATTCCGAGCGCAATAAAAAGCCCGCCCTTCCGATAAGCGGCGGGCAGTCTAAGATCCGAGCGCGAGCCGCGAGTCGTCCGTATTGTTATTCCGTTTATATTACTCCACCCGCAAGTCAGGGTAGTTAATCTACGTGAACCAATTGTATCAAAGAAGTATCTTTATTATTAAACGCCACTGCTAACGAATCTCGAGGGTTGTTCTTTCTCCATCCCGGCGGATCAACGAAACCTAGTGCCGGCCCTGAGACATACTTCACGGCGCGGCACGAACTGGTGGCAGCGGTGGGATTTGCCAACCGGACGAGAGAACATCCTGCCAGATTTACGCCTGCAAAAAAGAGCGGATCATCAAAAGGCGGTAAAGCATCCCGGAGAGGAACAGCCAGCCAGATCCAGAGCGAGAAAACCCACGGTAGCAGCCGACGAGTGTTACCAGCGACACCGGAGAAGGCCCCGACCTACCGCACGGACTCGCCAGCCCGAAGCAGCGAAGCAGCCCAGCCGGACAGCATAGCAGTGGACGACGACTCAGCATCAACATGCGATACGCGGCACTACTGTAAGTCCGTTTCAATTTATAATTGCGAGCGCCGAAATAAATTCGCGAGCGAAAAACAGGGTTGCGAACGCCGAAAATAAAATTCGCGAGTGCCGAAATTAAACTCGCGAGCGCCGATAAATGTCGGATGGTGAAACCCGAGATCACACCGTAATTAATCCGTCGTGGCTACATAGAGCCGAGAGCGTGCCAGCGCGACGAACTCCTAGGGTCTGCCCAATAGGTCCCATTCGAATTGTAGAAGAAGTTGTTCGCGACATTGCGGAAAGCGTGCGGCGTAGCCTAGATTACGCGAACGAAGACTCGCCGGTATTAGAATTACAACCCAACGTCGTATTAGAGCGCGAATTTGCGTTTTCAGACGCTAGTCTCTTTGACGAGAACAACGGTCCACAAGATAACGCCGATAACGCTATTCGTAATGAAAACAGTGACTATCACGACAGTGACTTACGAAGACTGCCCCCGACCGTAAGTGACGCACATTCGGACACTTCGACCGATACACAAAGTAATAAGTCCGGGAGAGGAGAATTCTCGCTGACATCATACGACAGCGACGTGTTTGATCCGACAGAAGCGGATTCCTCCAAGGCCGAAAAAAATGAGTCAGCGAAGAGGAGTGGCTCAAACCGTCGCAACCCGCGAGGACGTAACGCCCGAACAAGTGGACGCGGAGATAAACCGTCTGAGGTCGGAAACCCAACGGACACGCGTGAATAATCCATGTCGAGCTTCGGAGCCGGCTAGAGCATGTGGAGCGCGAGACTCCGTGCTCGACGATATCTTGAATGCGTTATGTGACCTACAGGATCGCGTAAACCAGATAGAGGCCGCGAATTTCGAGCGCTCCGACGAACTCCTGCACGCGATACGCGAGCTGCAGGATCGCACTAGCCGAATAGAGGCCGCAACTTTCGATCGTTCAGACGACAGAATTCGACGTGGACGCAGTAACGGTCCATTAGACGTTACTTACGGGCGAACGCTTGGCGACGTCCGGAATCAACCAGGACACCACCTCGGGTTCCTCAGCCTAAAGGAAGCCCGAAACATGATACCCGAAATAAACGGAGAGTCCCGGGAGCGTGTCCGTGAATTTCTAAACGCGAGCACCTACGCAATGAAAAACATTCAGCCCGCGGACGAATCGATGCTCTCAGAGGTCATTTTATGCACACAAAATTTAAAGGAAAGGCCATGATTTTGACACGCGCGATATTCGCGATTTTGAGCAACTAAAGCGCGAGCTAGAAACGGAATATCTAGGAAAGCGCGGCATGACTCATCTGCAACTAGAACTCCCTGAAGCAACAATCGGGAGAAAGCGCGCAGGAATTCGGACGGCGCGTAGAAAAGCTAGCGCGAGAATTATACGAGGCCATGGAAGAAGGCCAAGGCCACTCGCAGGAGCAGCAAAAAGCGATCCTCGACAGTATAAAAGTGCAAGCCCTCCATAATTACCAAATAGGGCTGCACGAGGACATTGATAGTCAGAGCGCAGCGATACCAAACTTTGCAGGAAGCAATAACTGGCGCCAGTGCGGAGGAAAAGGTAAAGGACCCCTCCCCGCGGAACAGACAGACGACAAACAATAATTAATTTAACACGGAAAACGCACGATATCCGGGGAATAAGGCGATACAGTGCCACAAATGTGGAGAAACAGGCCATTACGGGCGAGATTGCCGTACGAGCCGACATGCAAATAGATTCTCGTTGCCGAAAGCGGACAAGCCCGGCGGGATAAATACGATCGAGTGCACCTATTGCAGAAAAACCGGGCATAAGCGAGAAGAGTGTTGGTCGCTGAACGGACGACCCAACACGGAACGATCAAGCCGATCGAAAACGGACGCCCCCAAAAAGGCGCCATTAAACAGTTTAAAGGTAAGAAAAAAGAAATCGCGCGAAACGAGCGATGAATCTTCCTCCAGTAGCGGCAGCGAAGAAGACAAGAGACCAAAGAAGAATAAGGCACGAGCCGCCGAGGAGTATCAAGTGTCGCAGATAACGGGAAAGCATAACATACACACTTTAAACCTGATAACACTGCCGATTCAAGAGGCTAAGAAAGGCAAGACAAATTTCTTATTAAACTCAGGAGCGATCCTGACGCTAATAAAAGTCGGAAATTTAAAAGGTGATACTATGGTGCGAGAAAAACGCCTGACATTAACCGGAGTGACGGGACACAAGATCCACACTCTCGGAAAGATAAATGCAACCGTAGACCTCGGAAGCAAGAAAATACGCCATACCATGTACGTGGTAGAAGACGACTTCCCGATCGATTATGAGGGAATACTGGGGAATGATTTCCTCACAAAGCGCAAGGCCGTTATCTCACACGCCTCAAAGCAGATACACATTGGTAGAGTTACATTTAAACTCCGAACATATAAGAAGGTAAATGTACCACTCCGCAGCAGAGTAGGTATCGGAAAAGGTAAAGAACCTACAACAAGAGTATTCATCGGACACTGTTTGATGGAGCCAACAGATTTTGAATGCTTGATAAGCATGTTAAACGGCGTGGAAAAATCAATAGAGACACCCACACCGCGTGTAACTCTAAAAGAGAAGCCGGTAAGTGACACAACTGACCTACTCACGTTACACGCGACCGAAAAACGCGAATCTATTTCAGCGCGACGCAAAAGATTACGCGAGCAATTACAGACCGATCATTTGAGCGCGGCGACGGACGCATCAGATTTCGCCACCGGAGCCGTACGTTCTCAGGGGCCAGTAGGCCAAGTTCGACCGAACATCTACGCCAGCAGAAAATTAAGCAAGGCGAAACAGCAGTTCGATAAGAAAATAAACAAAGAGACATTTAAGGTAGGCGACAAAGTGTTACTGCTTGACAAGACAGTACGCGGACGAGCGAAAAGGCTCGAGTCTCAATGGATCGGACCGTACATGATCTTTGAGAAACATAGCAATGTAAACTACACCATTAAAATAAAACGAAATATGATACGCGTGCATATAAATCGGTTAAAAGCATTTATAAAGGAGTAAAGCAAAATATATATATGGAGGGGTTAAAGCCATAGTGGTGTAAGTCACTTTTTTTAACCTATCGAGTTAAGTTCATAGATGCAGTCTACACATGCAGATATGTTGAAAAAAGAAGAAAAAAAGTGGTCAAAAAAATTGACTTACACCACTATGGCTTTAACCCCTCCATATATTAATAAGTAAACAAAAAAAAGTCCTATCTTAAACGCGAATATTACAGGATAATCATCGTCATCGTACACCTCGCAGAGAAAGCGAGACCGGAACCCGTACCACTGTACGAGATGACATCGTTTAGCGACGAACTTGGAATCTACTTCGAGAAAATCGGAACTAGCTATCAGAATTGATGTCGCGGCATTTGGAGTGAGATATCACCAACTCCAAAATTACCTCGCACAGACCAAATATGTAATGCAATAACTTAGATAACAATAACCAAGACGCATGTAACAATATCCTCCGCATAACAGAAGACAGTAATGCAAAACTGACTCAACTGCTCTTACGATTACAGACCGTATATAAAGTAACGACGAGTCGACGCGGACTGATAGACGCAGTAGGCACAAGTAAAACTTTATTTGGGACAATGGACGCCGACGACGCACGACGAATACAGAAACAGCTAGATTTAATACAAAATCAACAGAACACAATACAGCAGGCGGCGAAGCATCAAATTAAAATTATAAACGCCACTTTAGGACACATAGAGACACTAGAACAGTCAATAAGCAGGAACGAAAATTTATTAGCGAACGTCACGAAACGGGTACAACAACGAGTATCAAAATTAATACGCCGCGAAGAAATAGACGAACACCTTTTAGTAATAACCGCGATAACAGCTAAACTAATAAGCGACGTAGAAGATATCCTGGAATATCTTACTTATACAAAAAGCGGTATAATACTCGTACGACTACTACCACTTGAAAACATTGTAGCGGAATTAAAAGAAGCGACGGCCCATCTATCCCGAGGGGCACACTTTCCCTTTAAGTTACAAGTAGGAAATTGGAATACCATCCAAAAGTTTGCAGAAATAAACACATATTACGACAATCTTAACGTCTACACGATCCTAACCTTTCCGATTATCACATACCCCAATTACGAAATTGTACAAGTAATCCCCCTGCCGATGTGTATGACAATAAGAATATATTTATAATCCCCCAAAACCACGAATACCCTGTTGGTTATTAATAAAAAAAAATCGAAATTACCTGACACTAAAAGAAAATGATCTAGACCTGGCCTGTCTAACCTGCGGCCCGCGAGCCACTCGTGGCTCTTTCCCCTACCACGGAGCTCGAGCTCGGCTCCCCCCCACTCTTCCAGTTGGTTTCCCGACTCTTCCAGTACTTGACGCGTATTCCTAGTCCTAGCGGATATAGCATCTAGCATCCTAGCTTGCTTATGAGCATCGTGCATTTTACGAGATACTGCTTACTGTTCCCACGTTACGACGCGTATGCACAGTACAGCTTAAAGGCTTAAACCATATTATTAAAACTGAATAATATTTATATCCCTACTATTATTATTATATATTTTTATAACTCTACTAACGATGTCGAAAAGACAACGCGAAGATACGTCCAATCGTCAATTTCAACAGAACTGGGAAATTGATTATATTTTTTTCTTAAATGCGGAAAATAAACCGCAGTGTTTACTATGTAACACTGAAAGTAAGTGTAATTTCCTCTATGAAATCTTTTAATATTTTTCGCCATTATAGCACAAGTCATAAAAAAGATTACGGGCATTATCATGGAGACACTAAAATACAAATTTTGAAAAGTCTCAAAATGCAACAATATTTGCCAGAAAATGTTGAAAATAATCCGTTTTCAAATAAAACCTTGCAACAACAATGCCTTGCAGCGTCTTATGCCGTTTCTTTAGAAATTGCACGAGCGAAAAAGTGCTTTTCAGATAGAGAGTTTATTAAAAAGTGTGCAATTGAAATGGCTAGAGCTTTCAATAATACACGTGCAATACAATTATTCGAACAAGTACCATTATCGCGCCAAACTGTTAGTCTTAGAATTAAGGAAATTGATATGGACATTAAACAAAAGTTAAAAAATTTACTGTAATCTTATCGATATTTTTCACTATGCCTTGACGAAAGCACTGATATTTCAGACGTTAGTCAATTATGTATATTTGTGAGATGTATCCAAAACGACTTTTCTATTAATGAAGAGTTGTTGTCATTGGCTTCATTACACGATACAACGAAAGGTATTGATATATTTAACGCTGTCTGGGAACATGTGAATGAATTTTGTAACGGATTCGAAAAATATACTGCTATTGTAACTGATGGAGCAAAGGCAATGGTAGGAACTGAAAATGGATTTTGTGGCCAATTAAGAAAGCATAATATTTTTTGTCGAATGATACACTGCATCATTCATCAAAAAGTCTTATGTGGGAAAATTATAAAGATGGCTTCAACAATGAAATTAGAGACGAAGGTAACAAATTTAATTAGAGGCGGTAATAAATCATTGTCTCATCGCAAATTTCAGGCATTTTTGCAAGAAGTAAATGCTGCATATGGAGATATACGACTGCATTGCGAAGTTCGCTGGTTGAGTGCTGGTAAATGTTTGAATCGTTTTGTCGCTCTTAGGAAAGAAATACCAATATTTTAAAAAAATGAAGTTAAGAGCGATACCGCTGATTTGGAAAAATTATTTCAGGATTCAAAATTTTCGAGTGAGCTTGCTTTTTTGGTTGACATTACACAACATTTGAATGAACTTAATTTAACCCTTAACTAGCACACGTCCGCGATCGAACGTTATCTGCACACGGGGTGTTGTACACCCCACACACTTTGAACGTTGGGTACGGCGAAATGGAGGCTCCAATAGGCTTGAAAAAAATCTAGTACATACATTAAATACTGGAAAATGATACCCATTAGCCTAAACTATGAAATTTTTAGTTTTGAGGCTTCAAAAAAATTCTTGAAATTTTGTTATGAAAAATGGCTTGTTTTGCTAAAAAAATCATATCTCAGTCAAAAATAAATATTTTTTGATAAAAATTTAACACGATGTTCTTGAGATAGAGTACTTTACGAAAAAAATTATGATTGTAGTGGGTATTTAAAAAAAGGTATTTATTTTCATGATAGGTATTTATTAGGTATTTAGGTATTTATTTTCATAGATTAACCGACCGAGAAAGATGCCTAAACTTGACGAAATTCGTTTTGGGGTGTTTGACACCCCGCATGCTAGTTAAGGGTTAAAATTACAAACTCAGAAGCAAACTATCTCAAATTTAATGCATCATATTAATGGATTTCGGAATCGTTTAATTTTAAAATAGAACTAATGAAAGACGAATTAGTTCATTTTCTTTGTTGTGAAGAATTAAAAAAAGATTTTCCTTCTATAAGTTTCATCCATTTTTCCGATTTTATAGATAACATCAGTAATGAATTTAATTCTCGTTTTACCGATTTTGACGATTTAAAAACTGATATTATTCTTTTTAACAACCCAGTGACAGTTGCAATCGATCAACAAAAAGTTGAATATCGAATGGAGTTGTGCGATCTACAGGCCGATCCTTTTCTGATGGGACGAGCAGAAGGTGGATTAGAATTTTTTAAGCTTTTATCGGAGACCACTTATCCTAAATTAAGAGATATTGGCCTTAAAATCTGCTCCATGTTCAGTCCCACTTACCGTTGTAAGAGTGCGTTTTCAGTAATGATGCAAATAAAAAGTAAAAGTCGTGTTTCGATGACTGATGATACTGCATTGTCACATTTAATGCGGATTGCAACATCTGAAATCTGTGTTGACATTTCAACACTTGTTGATCGAGCAGTACATCCACACGCACTCGTGCTCCGTATGCGTATTCTTATTTACGTATAAAGCAATTGAATATAGCTATACTCTACTCATGCTGCGAGAAACCGCTGCCCCACTACTGACACTACTGGATGGTGGAGGAAGTCTCAAGCGGTAAGAGTGGGAGCAGTGGCTCCTTCGCTTCTAGCAGTTAGACAGGCCTGATCTAGACAAATGTACGCATTCCGGCACGACATTTGTATGCGAAATAAACTACCCCCTATATTTTGTAACAGCGCACGCACCATGCGAGGTGCAGATCTATATAAGAGTACAAAAAAGTAGTTGCGAGCAACGTCACATTCTCTCCAACGTGACGTTCTGGATAACTCTAGAACCGCAGACATGGCTGTTTTCTACCCCGTTTAGACAACAAATAACTATACAATGCAATGATTAGGCCGAAAATAAAATCAAAATAAATAGAACAGGAAAGATTAAGCTAAATGAAAACTGTAGACTAACTACGACGGACTTAACACTACGAACAAAAAAACGAGAATACATCAAATACGTATAAATGCATTTACCACAATTTAACTTAACTTTCAAAACAATAACAAAAAGTATTGGAGATGACGAAAAATCAGGAACAGAACTACGATTGGAACCTGTGATTAATGATCCCACGGAGCTAACGAAACTAAGCTTAAACCTATAAGAAATAAACGAGGAACTAGAAAACAAGTCAGCCTCTTTTCAAACAAATATGTAATATATCCCGTGGGCTCTGTGTCCATAGTTGTAATTATAATAGGAATCGTAATTACTGTCATATGGGTAGTAAAAAAGAAAACGAAGAAAGACACGCGACGCAACTTCCAAATGCAATTTGGAAAATAGAGTATAAGATAATGTAACCTCCATGAAAAAAGAAAAGAATACTCTTATAATATAAAACAGATGTTAACGAAAAACTTCATACCTCAGTTTTTCTTTTTCCACGGAGGAAGGGATGTTGTGAGGCGGAAGTCGAAATGGTCTAATTGCAACATCGAGCTGCCAGCGCAAGTTCCAGTAATTGCTAAATATGCCTGAGGTGGCATTTCGGGCATCAGCAGGTCACTACTGACCCAATCCCGGAAACAAAAGCGCTGACAGCTGAGTTGGCAACGCGGAAATGATTCCGAGCGCGATAAAAAGTCCGCCCTTCCGATAAGCGGCGGGCAGTCTAAGATCCGAGCGCGAGCCGCGAGTCGTCCGTATTGTTATTCCGTTTACATTCTCCACCCGCAAGTCAGGGTAGTTAATCTACGTGAACCAATTGTATCAAAGAAGTATCTTTATTATTAAACGCTACTGCTAACGAATCTCGAGGGTTGTTCTTTCTCCATCCCGACGGATCAACGAAACCCAGTGCCGGCCCTGGGCACTGGATACATACTTTACGGCGCGGCACGACTTTACACACACACTGTGTGTGTGTGTGTGTGTGATGGCAAAAATATGGCGTACCATGAGAATTTGTTTCTTCTATTTTCAACAGTATTGAAAAATTCGAATATAATTTTTAATTACAATTGATTACAGAGCATAAATCCACGAATGCAATTCGTCAGCGATGAAGAGAGCATAGTAGTGCGCAGTATCCTAAAAGAAGATACTGCCATAGAAGACAATAATAATCATTACGGAGGACTACGTGGTGGCAAATCCTCCCCACTTGTGTCAACAAATAGCTTGGCATCTGCTACGCGCATAATTAATTATCACATGTTTGGATCCCTCGGCACGTCAAAGCATTACAAAGGTAAATATTTGGTTTTTATCAAATTTAATTGAATTGGTAGGGTAAGCCGACCAGTGAATGAACGGGGTCCAGTAAATGAACAAAATCACTTATATTTTAAATATGAAAGAAATCATGGGTCAAAGATAAATGATTTTGTGATGAAAATTAAGAGAAAAATTCACAGATTACGTTGAGATCAATGTCACGGTTATAAAGAAAGTGTCGACTTAAGGAGAAATATTTTCATGCTTATGGCGTGCAAACTACTAAGTGGTTAATTTTGCGAAGGTTGCGATTTTACGTTTGGATAAGCGTTATAATAGATTTTCGAGGGTAAATATTGCATTATATAAGTAAAGATAGAGTCAATATTTTATTTTGTCAAACATTTTTCTGTAAATTCGTAAAAATACGCTAAATATAATGATGTCTATTCACCGGTGTGATTTTCTAACCTTTCCCCAATGAATGAACATGTGGGCTCTATTTTGGTAATTAGGTAGTATCTAGATAGTAATGGATAAATTGACTTGACATTTTTAATTTTCGACATTTTTAATTTAAAAAAACGTCCCTATAGCTACATATGATTCAATAACCACAGAAGATCCTGCTGTAAATGTTGATCAAATTATTCCAAAAAGTAAAAAAAGAATAACTAGTAAGTCTGCGTCAGAAAAAGGAATTAGATCATTCTGAGACTGAAAAGAAGTAAAGTTACTTTAATCCCCGATTTGAGATAAAACTATTCTCAAGAGTCAAGAAGCCAAAAAAGTTTTATGTTATGTTAGGTTAGATTAGCTTCATAATACATAGGTTTATATGCTTTATAGTATTATTCCAGTGCAAAAATAATATTCTGTGATTGTTAAAGTATAATATTTATCTTTAATTATTAAGACATCTATATACATTAGTAGGTATGTATCTACAGTTATTAGTAGGTATGGAATACATGTTCATTCACTGGTAAGCAGCCGTTCATTTACTAGCAATTCTGTTCATTCACTGGTATATCGGTCCTTTTGTCACTTTTTCATTTATTTTCTAAATGTCTTATTCTAAAAGCACCTTTAATATTTTTTTTTTTTATAATCAGTATGATATATTGAATCAACTACATCGATGCTGAAAGTGATACAGATAATAATTTTATTTTACGTCTCTAATGAATAGGAGACGCCGCTTATTTGTTCATTCACTGGTCAGTTCACCCTAGTTCTCTTTGTTCATACCTGTGCTCGAGAAAATATATCGTTACCCTGGTGGAAAAATTTCGCTGAAAAATTTGTTGGTCTGAAAATTTTTCTGAAAATAGGCTGAAATTTCTTTTAAAGGGTGATGGCTAATTTCGCCCATTTTTTTGGACCTCGAATTTCAAACTTTTTTTCATGGCAAATAGTACTATTAGATGAATCATTAATCCCAGTAAAATTTCAAGATAAGCATAGGCACGGTTCCGGAGGTACAAGGGATGAAAGTGATGATTTCCAGTCAGGGTGTAGGGGAGAGTGGGGTAACTGGGAACACGGGGTAAACGCGAACGATTACTATTGTAGTATATTAGAGTAGTGATATTTTCCGACTTCTCGTACTCGTACCACTAAGCGTATATCGGATTATCGCTGGGTGCGAGAAGTAGGAGAATATCACTATTCTAATTTACAACAATAGTAATCGTTCGCGTTTACCCCGTGTTCCCAGTTACCCCACTCTCCCCTATTGCATAAGGAAGAATGCGTGACTGAAGTTCACGTATTATTGAGGGTATTTTCTATCGCCATCCCAATCTGTGAGAGGCGGGTGCTGTTTCGGAATTGTTTGTACCCAGTTGTACCGTTTTTTATTTTGTTTGTACCCTTAAGGGGGTGGAAATACAAGATATCGAAAATTCGTATAAAGGTAACTTTGTCATTTTTAGAGATATTTTAAATCCGCAAGCGGGTGCTGTTTCGGAATCGTTTGTACCCGTTTGTGCCATCGCCAATTTTGTTTGCACCCTTAAGGGGGTGATTGTACCGAATTTTCAAAATTGGGGTAAGAGCAATCTTCGCCACACACACACACACACACGCGCGCGCGCGCGCGCGGGGGGGGGTGCAAAGGGGGCCTTCAACTCCCCCCCCTCCCGCACCCACCTCCGCCGGTAGGCAGCGTGGATCTCGCTTTACAACTTATAAAGGCAAGGGGACTCACATTAAAAAAGCACCCCGATATGTGAGAGGCAAGGGGACTCACATTGAAAAAGCACCCTAATCTGTGAGAGGCAAGGGGAGTCACATTAAAAAAGTACCCCAGCAATCATAATGCAACATGTAACGTACAGATTAGTTGTAATGTCCTACTCAGCAATATAAATGCAATATAACACGTGTGTGTTATATTGCATTTATATTGTTGAGTAGGAAATTACAACTAACCTGTACATTACATGTTGCATTGTTTGGTGGGACCCTAATATGTGAGAGGCAAGGGGACTCACAGTAAAAAAGCAGCCCGATCCGTGAGAGGCGGTGTCAAGTTTCACTTCAACTCCATCTATATCTCGGGGAATTTTCATGCTAGACGAAAACTAAGGTCATATTTGAATCCGGCGTAAAAAAATCCATAAGAAACGATATGTTTCACTTCGTTATATATATTTTATTCCTTGGTATGGACACTTGAAGAGTTTCGTGTACAGACGGCGTCATTAATGCCTTCTACCTGAAGGCATAGTACATGTAACGTGCACTATAGAAATCCTCAGAACATAGCTAGGAAAGCATTAATGACGCCGTCTGTACTTTCATGGATTATGAGAAACCATCACTTTTACCCCTTCATATCTCCGAAACCGTGCCTATGCTCATTTTAAAATTTCTCTGGGATTAATGTCCCATCATATAGTACTATTTGGCATAAAAAAAGTTTGAAATTTGAGGTCCAAAAAATGGGCGAAAAAACAGGTCTTTTTGCCATTCAGCCAAATTGCTGAAAATTGTTTGAAAATTCGCTACAATTTCTCCAAAAAGTTCTTTGAAAGTTTACTGAAAATTCTCTGAAAATTTACTGATATTTCTCTAAAATTTCGCTGAAAAAAGATTTTCGGCCAAATTGCTGAATATTTGCTGAAAATTTTGTGAAATTAAATTGAAATTTCTCCAAAATTTTTTTTGAAAATTTGGTGACATTTTTCTGAAAACGTGTTAAAATTTCTCTGACATTTCGCTTAAAGTGCATAATTACTAAAAATACGCGGAAAGTGATATTGCAGCAATTACTTTTTTATAAAAAAAAAAAGGATTTAAACATGTTTGAAGAAAAATGAGATATTATGTTTACATTTGTACATTACAATAACATTTAATATTTATTTTGTAGCATTAATATGTTAATATGTGGCTACAGAATAAACTGTTAAAATACGGCGGAGAACGATTAACACAAGAACTAACAAACATTACGCAAAAAATCCTAACGCAATGCAAAATACCAAATCGATGGAGAACAAGCACAGTAATTTTAATGTTTAAGAAAGGGGATAAACGAGAACCAGCTAATTATCGAAGCATAAATCTTCTGGACACTACATTGAAACTCGTTACAAAAATAATTACTAACAAAATTAATGCGATTACATCGCTCTTAGATGAACAACAAGGTTTTAGAACAGGAAGATCGTGTGTAGATGCTGCATTCATCCTGCGACAAGTAGTAGAGAAATCTATAGAATACAATAAACCAGCTTTTATGTGTTTCATAGATTTAACGAAAGCATTTGACCGCATAAAGACTAAAGACATAATACACCTGCTATGTGGTAGAGATATTCTCATTAATATTGCCCAGACAATAGAAAACATATACTTAGATAATAAAATCCAAGCGCGTATCAATGGTAAACTAACGAACTGCATCCCCATCAGTAACGGCATCAGGCAAGGAGACTCATTAAGTCCGTTGCTCTTTAACATCATTATGGACGAAATAGTAAAAGAAGTTCGACTTGGTAAAGAATACCACTTAGGAGACAAGGAAGTAAAAATTCTCTGTTATACAGATAATGCCGTAATATTTGCGGAAAACGAAGATGACTTGCAGAAATTCCCACACAGCAAAATATATCTGAGATATAGCCAGATATCTTTATGCCTACAATTTTAAGTCAAATCTGAGATATCTTATTTTCAGATATTCACAGAATATCTGCAGGACATCATTACTCGATATCACATTATATTTTTGAAAAAGACATCTCTGCAACATTTACATTCAAATATATGGTCGATTTATAGTTAGCTCTTATATTTTATAAAGATCAACTCAAGTTTATTCGTAACCAATAAAACAATCCGAGAGGACTTGGACGCCGCGCCATACCGATTCGTCTCGGCGAAAGCCAGACGCCGCGAGGGAACTTAGAAAGTTTTCACTCGGGCGGCGCCGGAGGTAACGACCGCGGCGCGAAAGCAACTCGCCGCGAGGGGACTTCGAAAACTTTTGCTGGGGCTGCGCCAGAGGTAACGACCGCGGCGCGAAAGCAACATGCCGCGAGGGGACTCAGAAAATTTTCGCTCGGGCGAGCACTAGTAACATGCGCTACCACGACGCGACTACATGCGCCAGTACCTTTTCGTAAGCAAAAATCGTTACGCACTAGGATAAAAGGCGAGTCTGTGAGATACTTAGCTCTAATATTTTTCGTTATACCTCCGAGATATCATATAGTGCAGAGATGGCAAAATGCAAAATATTGGAATAGTATCGAAACATAATTTTGAATTTATTGCGAATTCTTAAAAAAGAACTTTTTTTATATTTGAAGAAAGACTCAGAATTTATGACATAAAAATGAATTTCTTTTGAACTCTTAAGAATCATTTTAGAACAGAGAATAAATACGGAAAAACAATTAATTTCATAAATCAAGAATTAAAAAAAAATTATTTTCTTCTTGGGTTGTATATAACATATCTGTTTTTAAATGAGGCATAGATATCTGATATACATATATGCAGAATCAGATATCATATCTGGAGATGAAATTATCATGGCTTTTTATGATCTTGGAGATGTCTTTGAGATATTCTCATGATATCTTGCGCAATCAGATATTCCGTCATTCAGATATCTTCTAGATATCTTGGAGATATATTTTGCTGTGTGGGTTATTAAATATTTTTAACAAAACAGGAAAACAATATAACATAGTAATCTCAGCAGAAAAAAAAACAAAATGCAGGACAACATCGAAGGAACCCCTCAGGTGCAAACTCGAAATAGATGGGCAAATAATTAAACAAGAGATGAAGTTTAAATATCTGGGTATAGATATCACCAGTTATAGAAATGTTGAAGAGGAGGTACGACAACAAGTAGCTAAGGCTAATAATAAAGTAGCAGGATGCCTCAATGATATAATATGGCGGAATAAGTATCTTAATCAAGACACAAAGGTACGAATCTATATATACAAAACAGTAAGACCGATCACAACGTACACAGCGGGAACAAGACCAGAAACATCAAAAACAAGACATCTGGAAACCACAGAGATGAAGATACTTCGGCGAATTACAGGGAAAACACTGCTAGACAGAGAGAGGAGCGAAAATATTAGACAAGAATGTAAAACAGAAAATATAAACAAGTGGGTACTGCAGAGGAAAAGAGAATGGAATCAGCACATAAGTCAAATGGATGAATACAGATTGGTACGCATTGCCAGAGACCATTCATCCAATGGCAGACAAGTGCAGGTCGACCAAGAAAGAGATGGAGCGACAGTCTTATTCCAGAATGAGGAAACCGAAGAAGGAACAGGCCTCGGCCTACAATAGAAGCAAGAAGAAGAAGAAGAAGAATATGTTGATAATGTTTTTATAAAAATGTGTTACAAAAATTATTGTAATATAAAAATAGGATTTTTTTATATTCAAGATTTTTCTAAAGATAAAAAAGATTATTCAACTACGAACTGTACTTTTACTTTTACTTTCTATCAAGGAGACACGGTAGTGTTTCGCGCCAAGTATCACGCGCAGCACGAGACCGCCGTGTATCTTTACGCGAACGGACGAGTTGCAAGTACCCGAGATTTTGAGATCTCAATAACGAATGAACGGATCAAGTTCTAAGTAGGCTAGATCGATGGCTAATTGGGTTTGAATTATGTAATAAAAATGTTTATATTTATCCGTTATGTGCCCTACGAGCGGAGATATTGCGACGTAAAATTTGAAATGTTAAATTTTACAATCAAGAAACGTCGTTATCGTCGCCGTACGTACTCGTACGTACGTACAGTTGCTTTTGCATCAATAGATGGCATTTGAGACTATTGAAAAGAGACAGCATATACGTACATACGTGTGCGTCGTGTGCGTGTGCGCTTAGTGCAGACAGTGCGTTCAGCGCGCTGTCAGTCAGTTATAACCTAGAAATATGTATTGTGCAACACCGTGGTCTCTCATCGTTAAATACGATCGTTTAATTCCGAATTTTGGTCGCGTCATGCACGGATCGAAGTGTCACGATATTAGGATGGGGGTCATAAGAAGCGAAATATCAGTAGGTCGGATTTATCAGTGTAGTGACCGTCCTGATAGTGATAATCAATATATATTGATCACAGGGAGCTGATATCGAGGAGATCTTTAAGAAGGAAAGTGTATCCAAAATCGCATACGTATGTACGTATATGCTGTCTTCACGCAGAAAAGTGTTTGGTTGTGGAAACCAAAAATTTGGTTAAGACAACAGAAATTTATGGTTGTATATGGCCCAATGAAACACGCTGGTTGTAACAACTAAAATAATTGGTTGACGAATTTTTGGTTAAGGCTAACACACTTTTGGTTGTATTGAAGAATAACCAATTAATTTAGTTGTCATTACCAAACTTAAATTAGTGTTGAGTACCATAATTTATGGTTGTAATTTGATGCCACTAATGTACTTTGGTTGTCTGCGTATGAAATGTTTGGTAACTATAACCAAATTAGTTTGTTCTTATTACCAAATATATAAACCTGTATTTTTTGTTTCACTGAACCAAACTGAGAATCCTTTTTATCCTTAAATACTCTGCAGGAATGATTAATGATAGAGGAAAACTCGGTAAACTGAAACAATTTTTATTAAAACAAATGGTGAATGTATACATATATTATAATATACATAAATTTAAAAAGTTATGACTTAAGTTTACAGAGTATAATTTAATACTATACATATTGCAAATGAAATAAAACTAAAATCATACAGATTTGCAAATGTTACAAAAAAATGTCACATCAAACCATAGGAACATTAAGAACAAAGTGGATCGGCAATGCAAGACCAGCACGAGACTGAAGTAAACAGAATATAGTTTAAAACTATACACATAGCAAATAAAAAGAAACTGCAAAATTATTCAGAATTATTTAAATATGTTACATCAATAACATAGGAACAAAGTTGATCCACAATGCAAGACACAGTACGAGTATATCACAGCGACTGCTTCAAAGTAACATAGGAAAAACCGTTAGCCATAGTACAATAAGGCTGGTATTCACAGTCTTCAAGACCGTCTTAAGTAATGTCTTAAGACGCTAATACGGCTCTGTGATTGGTTCATGACATCTTAAGATTGAACTTAAGACGGTCTTAAATAACTATGAATACCGGTCTAAATCACAGGGAAAGGACTTATCAAATCTTCTATCTCAATACAGCGCCATTGATCACATTCAGAGACTGAGTAGGCATACAAATCAGGTTCATAACTTATAGTTGACAACAACTTGGAAATTAAACAAATTTCTCCATGTTCAGTCAACAAAATGTAACGGATAACACCAAACACTGGAAGTGACTCGTGATTCACACTCGCAGCTACACACCTATGCTCTGCATACTTAGTACCTTTATAATCCACCCATGGGACACTTACACATGAGCTACGAAAATTATTAGGCAAAGATTCATTAAAATGAATATAATCTTTGCAATAAGAAACATCAAGGAGTTCACATGGGCCTGTTTCTAACCTGCTTGTGAGACCTTTTCCTGCAATAGATCTATAGCAGAACTTCAATTGTTGCTTTGTTGCCAAAGTGTGCGTTATATGTCGCCTTGAACTAGTGACAGCTGCGCTTTGTTTACTTTCCCTATGCTTAGCTTCGTATCTCATCGAACTAATGAGGGGGAGTGGCCCAGACTTGGCTATGATACGAGCATGGTGAAGAATCAAGTGAAACTTAGGGGTTATTTTTCCATTAAACAAATCTAAGTAATCTTCATTATGGGTTTGAGTTAAGACTTCAAGAATTTTGACAGATTCCTTGCGTAGAGTTCTAGCAAATGCAATATCAAATATACTTCGCAGAGTCAGATAGAATTGCCAAACACGGTCTTTCAGTGGTACAAGGTCACCAATATACATGCTAAAGCACAGGACAAAAGTGCGCATTTCACTTGCAGACATCATCAAATGTTTCTTATCAATATTTTCTTGTGTTATAGTGGGAGGCCTGTTTGCTATGCCATTAGCTAAATAATTAAAAGAATTAATTCTATCATTCAAAACATCAACAGTGAAAATTTTAGCTTGTTTGATAAAATAGAACAGAATATGGGTCATGTCAGATTTGCAGACACCCTCCTCGAAATCGTGCATAATGTCAACAGCATAATTCTCAGTAACATAAAAATGATCAACCTGATTCCACACAGAATTTTCTTTGACACCAGATTTTGCCATACCTTCATTAACATCAGACATGTAATTTTCTTTTGTTCTGAGAAGAACAGGATTTTCTTTACAAGTATATTCACATTCTGCTTTCTCGCTCTTACAAATTCTACAATAAAAGTTGGCAGAAAAACTCCCACTATAACCAAGAATTTGATTAAGGCCCAGATTATCACCCAAAATAAGGCCAAGAATGAAATAAACTCTCTCTTCTCCTCTTTCTGTATTCACAACTATTCCTGTCCTTGAAAGAAAATTTAGTTCTTCAACAAGTATGGTAAAGACACGTTCATTACCCTTTTCTTTTGCCCGGTCTGCAGAGGAGTACAAGATTCCACAAAATTGAACAAAATTGGAAAAAACTCTATCTTCACTCTGCAGTTTTCCTAAGTATGTAAAAATAGTGGACAAAACCCCAGGAAATTCCAAAAACTTTTTAAGTGTTTTCCTCACAAATATGTGCTTGGCTTTGGATGGCACTGTCTGAATAACAACTCTATTTTCTCCTTTTGCTTCCTCATAGAGGAAGCTTTGTGCTCGGGGGGGTATTTATCGCGCCCCGGATTTGCAATTGGCCTGTACACGGGTGGTTCGAAGGACCAGAGGGGTAATCTCCTCGCGAGTTAATGAAAAGCGAATAAAGCAAAAATGCGAAGCGACTCACCGTATCGCGGCCCGGCGCCCTCCTGGGATGTTTTCTCGGCCGATCTCGTCTGTCCTCTCGGGTGATCCTCCTTGATAACACGAGCAAGCGGGAGTAGTGCAGGCAGACAAGTAACAGGCAGGCAAGCAAGAAAGCAGCATGCAACGTGCAAAACGGGCAAGCAGGCACACGACGTTCTAACGATTTTTACGAGTACTCGATGGTAGCTGGTATTCGGAGTTGTCTCGTCGGCGATTCTTACGGGAGTGCGAGTGCTCCGGCACTCTCTCGGCTCGCGCTCCTGGAAGTACGGCGCGAGCAAGTACTATTGTCCCAATAATTGGGCCTGCCACCCGTGGGCGGGCAGCACGAGTCGGGTGAGTCGCGCGAATATTGACACCTGTCGCGGTCCGCCAACGTTTCGCGCGAGTCCCAAATCACGACTTCGCTGTTACCGACGGTAACTCTAACGATTATGAGCTTAATGACTAACATTAAGCTCTAACGATTATGAGCTTAATGACTAACTTACAACGAATATACGCGAATCAATAACCATATCAATAATATACATGTGCGACGACTACTATATTACACTATATACATGTGAGCGCCAAACACTTTGTTTTCGTGAATTTCGTACATGAACTTTTGATTGGGTTTAAGTTGGGTCTAATCAACCAAATAAAATATGTATAAAAGAATTATACATATATGAAATAGGGGTAGAAGAAACCAAAGAAAAGGTTGTTTTTTGAGTTTTTTATGCCAATATGTTCAGAGTATTCTAAAACGTCGAAATATTGCATTAAAAAAACATGTCCGTATGTGTGTGTGTATGTGCAGATTTAATGTCTGTGGTTGCTCTAACTTCCGCAAATATTAAGATATAGGGCTGAATTTTTTTTTAATCGATAGAGTATCATTTAAAGAAAGTTAGTATTGAATGTGGCGATGATCGGTAAAGGGGTTCTTTTTTAAAAAAATTTTCAATTTTTTTAGAAATGTTCGTGGTTGCTCTAACTTCCACAAATATTGATAATCGGGCTGAATTTTTTTTTAATCGATAGAGTATCATTTAAGGAAGGTTGGTATTGAATTTGGCGATGATCGGTAAAGGGGTTCTTTTAAAAAAATTTTTTTGAATTTTTTTAGAAATATCCGAGGTTGCTCTAACTTTTGTAAATTTTGAAATATTGGACTACTTCTAATTTTATTATATTCTTCAGTCTTTTTTACCATTATTTCATATATAATTCTTTAACCCTTTGTAACTCCTGGTTAACAGTACTGTTACAAACCGGCCAAGTCTCCATCAAACTTCTAAATCATGAATTTAATGTTTAATGTTTAATGTTTAATGTTTAATGTTTAATGTTTAATGTTTAATGTTTAATGTTTAATGTTTAATGTTTAATGTTTAATGTTTAATGTTTAATGTTTAATGTTTAATGTTTTTTTTTTATTTTTGATAACATGAGTTACAAAGGGTTAAGATTTGGTTGATCAGTTCTTGAGTTAAAGGCATTTAAAAATTTTGAAAAATTCAATCAGGACCTTTTTACCGATTATCGTCAAATTCAATACCAACCTTTTTTGAGTGATACTCTGTCTAAAATTACATGTATAACTAATACATGTAACTTTTTAAGCAAAAATCGGTAACTCCTTCACCGATCCTCGCCAAATTAAATACCTTTCTTAGATGATACTTTATCCATCAAATAACTTACACATTTTTTAAGCAGAAATCGTTACACATTTATTAAGCAGAAATCGGTAACCCTTTCACCTCGCAAAATTCAAAACAACCGTCTTTTAATAATACTCTATATAAAATTACATCTTATACACTTTTTAAGCAGAAATTGGTAATCCCTTCACCGATTCTCGCCAAATTAAATAACAATCTTCCTTTAATGATACTCTATCCATCAAATAACTTAGGTTAGATTGAGGTGAATCGGATTAATATAAGTTTTAAAACAATTTTCGTTAGTGTTTTATTTTAAACAAGCTATTGTTACGCCCGTCGAGCGTTTGCTGCACGGTCACTCACTTCACACACACTCACGTCACGTTTCCCGGCACTCACTCCAGAAAAGGACTCGTTATAGTAAGGAAAACTCTCTTTATTGAACTCTCGTATTATAAAATAAGAGCTCGAGCAGACTCGTCCGGACGTGACGAGACCCAGAGCAAATCTGAACATCAAATGTATAAATTGAACATCAGGTATAAACAACATCTGGTAGAAATCAATAGTTAATTGAGCATCACAGAAAATCAATATACATAAACAACCGTCACTAGGACGGTTCGCGACGCGACATTAGTTAACGGGCGACTCGCTTGACACGCGCAACACGGGGACACAGCACGGGCGTAACACTACCCCCCCTCTTCCGAGATTGTCGCCCCGACAATCCGGGAGGGTAGTCTCTTGCGGCAGCTTCCTTCGTGCGCTCCAGGGCACCGAGCAGTCCTTGCCCTCCTCGAGCTGCTGCTCTGAGTTACCGGGCCCTGCTCCTCTTGGCCCCCGGTAGTCGCACACCGGTCTCCACCCGGGCCTCTTCCGGAGAGAGCTGGCCAGGCTTCCCCCTCCGTGGTCCGTGGACGACTCTTGCTCCGCTCTCCCGGTGTAACTCCCCCGCTGTCGGCTCCCTGCAACGTCGTCCCGAATCTTCAGACAAGGGGGGGGGGGGAACTTATGTTGACCCAACGCCTTTTTAGGCTCCCCGAGTCCCTGCCTCAGCATTCGCTCAACGTCCCACGGGAAAACCACACTCAAAAACCGTGGGCGAGGCAGTCTTCTAATGTCACAAGAAGTCTTCGGCCGATGTTCTGCCACGGTATCACCACCACTCTCGTACCGTTGACTTCTTCAAAACGCGTTCCTCTATAACGAAAAACAAACAAGACGCACAGAAACAAGAAAACATTTAAATGATAAGAAAATAAAATTCCCTGTGCCAAGCCCACCCCGCTGAGCTTGACTAATTCGCGTTTCCCCTCTGATCGGGGCATTCGGCGCGGAAATGTCCGGACTTTCCGCAAGTCCAGCATTCTCCCCGGGCGGCGCCAAATTTGCTGCCTCGCCCATTTCCCTTCGGAAAGTTTCCCTTTTGGTCTTTCTTTTCCTCCTCCTTCCGTTCCTTGTCACCCTCCATCCCCACCCTTCCATTATTCGTAACTCCCTTTGACCCCTCCTTTGAAAAATTTTTAACGAACTTTTCGCGGCCGAAACTCTCTCCCTGAATAATTTTCGACGCTTTCGCCCTTTCAACCGCTTGATACAGGGAGGTTATCCCTTCTATTTGCAAAGTTCGACGTATGAAAGAGTCCGAGATGGCTGCGACGAACTGGGAACACGCAATCTTTTCGCGAATTTCATGGGGACATTCAGGATATGCGAGGCGTGACAAACGTTCTATATCAGAGCCGAGAGCGGCCAGGTCTTCCTCGAATTTTTGTTTGCGGTTCGTGAGTGCAGAGTAATAATTTTGCGTTAATTGCCCTTCTCCAAAATGCAATTCGAGCTTCGCTTTCAATTCCGCGAAATTTAAAGACTCGATGTTTTGTACCGTCTCTAAAATGGAGCGCGCTTTTCCCCTCAGATTCGAGGCTAACGCAACGGTTTCCGTCGCGTTATCCCAAGAATTCGCTCGCGCAATTAAATTAAATTGCGACAAATATTCACGAAGCGGGACTGTCCCGTCATATGTATCGGGCTTCACCTTATACCCGAGCCCGAGACCTGCTCCCGCGGTGGCGTCTTCCGTGCACAAAATCCGATTCCCGACGCCGGCCACGTTTGAGCCCACCCGAGTCAAATGATCGACAAGCATGTTTCTCTCAGACGGGCGCGCGACATTTTCACTCGCGTTACCCGCAGACGCGTTTCTCTCGGTCGGGCGTGCGACATCTTCACGCGCGTTACCCGTGATCTCGCTTCTTACGGCCGGGCATGCATCGTTTTCACTCGCGTCCCCCGCGAACGCGTTTCTCTCGATTGAGCGCGCGACATTTTCACGCGCGTCACCCGTGATCTCGCCTCTTACGGCCGGGCGTGCATCGTTTTCACTCGCGTCCCCCGCGGACGCGTTTCTCCCGGTCGGACGCGCGACATTTTCACGCGCGTCTCGCGGCCCCTCGCCGGCTGCCCCCCGCGATCGCACATCTCGAGACGCACTAAAATTGGAGTGACTTAGCTGGTTTTGAGTCATCCCGCGTAGACGATGGAGTTCTTCCTCCTGACAGCGAATCGTCGCCGCGAACTCCTCCTCACGCCGGGCCTGCTCCACACGTAGGAGTCGGACCTCCCGTATTACGGTCTGAAGCGTTTCAGTGAGTGACGCAATCGCCGGCGTCTCGCTGGTATCCCGGTGAGGCGTCTCCAGCCGGAGCCTCTTCCGTGTGTTCCTTGTATCCATCTTGCTCGTTGCTCGTCCGATCCCGAACGAGCCCCCAAAATGTTACGCCCGTCGAGCGTTTGCTGCACGGTCACTCACTTCACACACACTCACGTCACGTTTCCCGGCACTCACTCCAGAAAAGGACTCGTTATAGTAAGGAAAACTCTCTTTATTGAACTCTCGTATTATAAAATAAGAGCTCGAGCAGACTCGTCCGGACGTGACGAGACCCAGAGCAAATCTGAACATCAAATGTATAAATTGAACATCAGGTATAAACAACATCTGGTAGAAATCAATAGTTAATTGAGCATCGCAGAAAATCAATATACATAAACAACCGTCACTAGGACGGTTCGCGACGCGACAATAGTTAACGGGCGACTCGCTTGACACGCGCGACACGGGGACACAGCACGGGCGTAACACTATTTTATCGTGCTAATTAGTAATCCGATTTACCTCGGTCTACCCTATACATTTTTTAGGCAGAAATTGGTAACCCTTTCACTAATCTTCGCCAAATTCAAAAGAAAATCCCTTTAATGATACCTTATATATAAGATTACATGTATGACTTGTACACTTTTTAGACAAAAATTGGTAACCCCTTCACCGATCACTGCCAAATTCAACACCAATCTATCTTTAATGATACTCTATCTATAAAAAAAAGTGTGCAAGTAGAAACTTGCACATTGCTTCCTCATAGTTTTTAAATGTGCAAGTAGAAACTTGTACATTGTTTCCTCATAGTTTTTAAGTGTGCAAGTGGAAACTTGTACATTGCTTTCTCATAGTTTTTAAGTGAGCAAGTGGAAACTTGCACATTGCTTCCTTATAGTTTTTAAGTGTGCAAGTAGAAACCTGCACATTGCTTCCTCTATGAGGAAGCCAAATTAATAAATATCTACTAATAATTATGCATTAAAAAACAGGCTTCCTCATAGAGGAAGCAATGTGCAGGTTTCTACTTACACACTTAAAAACTATAAGGAAGCAATGTGCAAGTTTCTACTTGCTCACTTAAAAACTATGAGAAAGCAATGTACAAGTTTCCACTAGCACACTTAAAAAACTATGAGGAAGCAATGTGCAAGTTTCCACTTGCACACTTATTTTGTATTCTTCTCTTTCCCCAACTATGTAATCTTCAGCAGGAATAAGATCACCAGAGTTTTCAAAATATTTAAGCCTAAGATAGTCGGATAAGAGCTCATTAAAAAGACTAGCTAAGGTATCCAACATAGATAGCACCTCATTCTCAGCCTCTGGATTACTGCCCTTTAATAAACTTGACACCTTCTTAATTATGGAAACAGAATTTGCAAGTAGTTCCTGAGTATCCTCAAGCAATTCCTGCGCAATACTCCTAGGGAGAGTTGATTTGGCATACAACTTGGAAATAAATATACTTCCTTGATTCAACAAAATCTTCTCTAAATCCTTGTTAGAAAACACAGAACTTATAGGCTCATCAGCGGGATTCATTACTGAATCATCCTCTTTCCGAGTTACATCCATTTGTTCAACCGGTTCAGCATTTTGTATAGGTAAATTACAAATAGCACTAGGAGCGAAAGGTACAAATTTATGAAACGAAACATAATGTTTACGTATCATAGTCCAATTACTAAAGCTTCTTAGACAACCTGACTCAGAACAAACAAATGTATTACTCCTTTGCAACTTATGTACTATTGAGTAATGGTACAATAGACCATTCACTGAGGGAAGTACACCCTTACACTTGCTACACACAGGCATAGTGGCTAGTAAACTCTCCAAAAATCAGTAAGTACTACAAAGTTAACGACCAGTAAGTTCCCAAGGGTGGAAAATAACCTAGCCTAATAATCTTAAATAACAATAAGGGAAAAAAACATAAATTATATAAAAGGTACTCTTCACTCTGCAGTACAAATGAACAAGTAATTATATCAAAAGCTGAAACATATTAACTAAGCGAGCCTTTGGCAATGGAACTTAAACTATAAAACATTCAATGAAATCTCTTTAAAATGGACAAAAATGTAAAAAAAAAAAAAACAAAGTAATAAAATACTCCTTTCAAAGTAAAGAGGTGCAGCAGTTCAAAGTTGACTTACTGACATTTAAGTTTCGTAATTATAGGAGGAAGAGCAGGGAAATTCCTCATATTGTCCCATTTAGTATTGATTCCATAAACACTTTTCTGCAGAATCAACCACAAAGGAGTTGCGTGCTTGGGGAACTTGGCATGTAGCGCAAAAAAGGCTTTGAATGTTATATCAACTGCACGAAGTGGAGATTCAACTGAGTACAGCTTGCTGTCAAGCACAAGATATGATTCTGTGATTCTGTCTAGTGATGGTCCCACAATTATTGGATATGGCTGCACAGTGTCCTCCCGAGCCAAAGTTTTGTCTCTGAGACGTGATATCATTGGCTTAACATCCCCTGCAGTCTGAAATCAAAGATTTGTAATCAATCTGGGAGTGAAACCACAAAAGATGCAAAGAGGAAAAATATTCTCACCAAAAAGTTAACTTTTGAAGCAAACAGATAACAATTCTTTTTACTTTAAACTTAAATTTTAGATGCAACAAATGGGAAATATAACAACTAGTAAAACCAATTTCACGGTTTAAAAATATAGTTTTTCTTGGCCAGAAGTTCAAACCTTCACAACTTTCTGTGTGTAGTCAGGCATAGTTAAAGGATGGCGTTTATGTTCGGACAGAATCAGATATTAACGTGTCGAGTTTAATTTCAAACAGTTAGCATGTGTCTAGAAGGGCCTTCCTGCACTTAATATGGTAATAAACATAACAATAATATTAATAATAAAAATACATACATGAACATGCACTAACAATAAGAAGCCTTCCTGGATTTCTTCTCTTGTAGGTCGCCACAAAGGAAAACCATCCTCAATTATGTTTTTAGGCGATATCACTTGGGCAAAGTTCATTAGTATTGTAGCATCTGATGCATCTGGTGAGAGTAAATGAAAGATTACAATAAAGTAGGTCAGTACATTTCACTACAATTTGTAAATACTGAACTTGCAAGGAGCGATAAAGTAGTAATTACTTTCTATACCTTCAATTTCTTCCTCATCTTCACCACTACGGCTGGAGATCAAAAGTCTAACAAGTTTCACCGTGAATTCTGGCCACAGATCTATTAGGCGGTTCGCAGCATCCGTATATTGCAGGTTGAAATCTGTCTCAAGCTGGTGAAACAATTGCATAATTGAATTTTTGGAAAACTTCTATTTACATTGTATTAAAATCTCAACTACTAAAATTATTTAAATTCCATTCAAAAGCTTACCAGCGTGTAACCCAATGGCTGGGACAAAGCGAGGTACTGAGTCATATAGTTTGAAACTCTTTGTTCCTCAGCCAATTTTAAGTTCCTTTTCAACTCAACTGCATCCTGCTTAGACCTTTTAGCTCCTTTCCGAGTCTTGGACAGGTCTGAATTTGTGGGAACAGCTGCCTGAAGTGTCACAGGTTGGTAATGATTTACGACTACACCACGCATGCGCGTATCATGTGTGGACGGAGAGGTGGTTGCGTGCAAGGCTCAGATATAGACCGTTGTTACGTTGAGCTCGTACCGTACTCTTAATATTGATTGAATATTGACTACAATAAATCAGCTAATTACTTATAAATACAGTAGTCTTGTTAATTAAGAAAGACCAAACAAGACATGAAGTTCTTTCATTCGGTGTTTGGATGTTAGTGCCCAGTGATGCTCTACCACTTGCCATGGCTCTACGCAAACGGCTAACCATCGAAGGAATTTTGATATTATTTCAGTAGTTATGTCGGAAACATCTGTTAACAATTTGAATTGAGATTGTACAATAGTTTCATAAATAATGAGAGAAAAAAAATAATAGACTACTCGATAACACAGGAATTAACCTTGTTCATTCGCAGGGTTATTTTCACTGCTGCAACTGCCTCGGTTTACTCCTGACCTTTTTAGTGTTTTTACAAGATTGTTATACTTATCCAGTAGTTTTCCTCTGGCGAGATAATTAACTCCGTTTACTTTTTCGTAGGGAACGTAGTAGACCTCCTAAAAAAAGAAAGAAAAAAAGGTTATTAAATATGTTAGTTAAAGGTAAAGTAACATTTAAGTAATGTGTAAATGTGCGTGCGTGCGTGCGTGCGTGCGTGCGTGCGTGCGTGCGTGCGTGCGTGCGTGCGTGCGTGCGTGCGTGCGTGCGTGCGTGTGTGTGTGTGTGTGTGTGTGTGTGTGTGTGTGTGTGTGTGTGGATGGTAATTGTATAGATGGGGGGGATCACCTTGGATGACCTTGATATTTTAGTATGTTGTCAAGGTCACCCTCCTGAGTAACCTTTAGAAGGTTTCAGCCCGCGCTCGTTATTCGTTAAAAAGTTATTAACAAAAAAAGTTATGAAAATATAGCAGCTATTTTGAGTATTGGAAGACATAAATGACTAATATATATGTCGAAATAGTTCACGCATACATTTTTCACGCGAAACGAGGTGCCACATGGGTTCGTGGCGCGCTTTACAATCTCGTTTAAGTAGAGGTGGTATTAAACAAAATAAGTTAATCGATCATCTATGTGAAAAGAATTAGAGGAGATTCATTTTATGTATTACTAGATGACATAAAATGTGTGTATTCAGGAAATTAATAGAGAATATATAATGTTTCATTATGTATATATATAAACGAGCTTGTAAAGCGCGCCACGAACCCATGTGACAACTCGTCTCGCGTGAACAGTGTATGCGAGGAGGCAGTGGGGGGGTGCAGGGGGGGCGAAGCCCCCCCCCCCCCCGCCCACGCATATACTTTGATATGTTATTTCGCGAAAAGTCACTGCTTTACCAAAAATATAGCAATTATTTTGAGTATTTGAAGACTAATATGTGTGGAAATGGGGTAAGTATGAACGAAGGAAAGTCATGTAAAGCAGAGAATAGTTCATACATTGAAAAATATATAATAAGTTGTAACAATGCGCCCCAAAACGCATTGTTCCCGGCGAACACCAGCCGGATGCCGCCCAGCCGAACATCCGCGGGCGAGACAACGCACAGTGTGCCCTTTTTTAAACTTTCATCTCGCGTATAAGTCCGCGAACGGACTTGCCGCGGCAACCGACTCAGAGCACCGTGCGGTGCCGAAAACGGCCGAACGCCGCCGAACGCGATCGCGGCGTCGGGACGCCGTACTTCCCGGCCGCGCCGCCGTTCCATCCCGGCGCTCGCGATCACCGTCGCGTATACCCCCGCCACTACGACGTACCGTCGCGGATATATAACCCGCCGAAATTGCGATAAAGAGAGATTCCACCGTGAGCCAGCAACCGATCCGACCGATTCTCCGCTGCTCACGGATCCTGCAATCTCGAACTCGAAACCAACCAGGAGTTAGAGAGTCTTCTCTGGCTCCGCCGAGTGACGCATCTTGGCGGTTGATTCGATCCTCTACCTCGAAACCTAGAACACCGGAGTGAACCAGGGTAAGAGAGTCGTTCTCTTACTTGCCAAGGATCTTGGCCACCCGGTGTTACCTCCTGCCGAAACATATCGATGCGCCAGGAGATAAAGAGTACTCTTTATCTCCGCTAAGGATCTTAGCCACTCGAGACTGTTTCCCGACGCGCTCCCGCGCCAATCATCGCCGCACCGGCGCACCACGTACCACGGGCCCGCGCGCCCGCCAGTCCGCGTTTGCGCCCTCGTGCTTCGCGCCCCGCGATTTCTGTACGTATTCGATCTCCGCGATTGCTGTACGTATTCGATCTCCGCGCTTTCTGTACATATTCGACCGCCGCGATCTCTGTATCCGTGCTCCGATCTCCGCGATTTCTGTACGTATTCGATCTCCGCGCTTTCTGTACATATCCGACCGCCGCGATCTCTGTATCCGTGTTCCACGCCCCGCGATTTCTGTACGTATTCGATCTCCGCGCTTTCTGTACATATTCGACCGCCGCGATCTCTGTATCTCGTCACACCGTCGGCCTCCGCGGCCCACCGTATGTACCTAATATCAATAGAATAAAGTGTTAACGTTTTTGTTTTAACCGAGTCTTGTGCCTTCCTCCGCACCTACTTCGAACCCTGACCAGCCGCGAGCTCGATCCGCGCTTCGAAAGCTAGGTCGTTTTATGTACTTTTATAAGTATACGCAATTTTATGTGGTTAGGAAATAAGACTACAAAATATTCTCTGCTTTAACCAAAAGCTTTTATCTAATATTTATTGAGAAACTTTGACAGAATCGTCAATTTCGAGCGGATACATAACTGCAATCGCGCGGAAAAACGCCTCAATACGATCTTTGAACTCATATTGACGTTTGAAAAGAAATTCTGCAATATAGCCATTGTAATGTTTCTTTCTTAATCCATACCGAGGAATTGCACCTCGTAAATCTCTCCAAACGCGCTCGATATTTTGAGTATGTGTCCGGTAACTGGATCCACGAAATTATATTTGTGATTGACCGTACTATGTTGATAATTTTCATATTTCAGCCAGTCATATGAACGCCAACAGTCCGAATAAATTGTTGATCCAGCAGCTATCCGTCGTTGAATTACTTCCAACAAAACGTCAGCCGTTCGTGATTCCACAGGCTCAATAAATACTTCCTTCGTTGTTTGGTCTATTCCACCGAAGACCCATTGCCCCGTAATCAAGCGTCCCTTGCTATATTTACGCTTGCCTATTTTGGCTTCATCTACTTGAACAATGTGTCCCGATCCACCGATGAGTGCACTACACCGTGTAAGCCAGTTGATGCACACTTCACGATAGAATGAGATCCAATCGACGGTAGTATTCGGTGATATAGACAGTTCGACCATCAGCCTTGCTTGATGTGGAGGAGGATGGTAAATAAAGTATGCGATGAAACGACAAATTTTCTTCAAATTTAGTCGACTTTTATCAAACCACGTACCGTTAAAAGCGTGCATTTTGAATTTGCACTGAACGCGCTGACGTTTTTGACGACGTACAGACACATATGTTGAAGAGTTACATTCCAAAAACAATGTTTTCCGATTTATATTTATCACAGAATCACAGCTACGACATATAATTGTTTCGCGAATAACCTTATGATAAATTGAAAACTCAACCAAGGCATCGTGATTATCCACGATGCGAAGAAATTGATATAGTTTCATATCGATTATGAGTACGTGAAACGATCAACAGAGGAAGCAATTTGACTGGACTGTCACAAATAGTTTCTATAACGATACATACCATCATCTGATATTGTCTAGATGTAAATAAGCAGTGACCTTGTTTTGAATAGCACGCGTTCCAAGCATGTACATATGTACAAAACGAGCTCGTAAAGCGCGCCACGAACCCATGTGGCACCTTGTTTCGCGTGGAAAATGTATGCGTGAACTATTTCGACATATATATTAGTTTTTGTTAATAACTTTTTAACGAATAACGAGCGCGGGCTGAAACCTTCTGAAGGTCACTCAGGAGGGTGACCTTGACAACATACTAAAATATCAAGGTCATCCAAGGTGATCTCCCCCATCTATACAATTACCGTAATATTTTATGGAGAGTGTTGCGTCGGATCTCGAAAGATCCTCGCGTAATTTTGTCGGGAATACTTCGGTATTATCGTTGCGTTATTGAGAGATTTGCGTGCAATCTTTTGCGTTCACGTATAGCTTGCGTGTAATATCTTCTTGCGTTCCGCGTCTAATCTGAAGACGGTAATTTGCGTGTAATATCGTTGCGTCTCACGCATAATCGGATTGTATTAACATGCGTGTAATATCGGGCGTTTAATTAGCGTTTCTCAGCGTTTATTTCTTTGGCGTTTCGCGTATCTATTTCCGCGTTATTTAGCGTTTAATGTGCGTTTGCGCTGAATATTATTCTGGCGTTCTAACGTATCTTTCGCGTCTCACGTGTCCTTGGCGCCCGCGTTAAATATTGTATATAATTTTGCGTTATGTATTGTATGTAATTTTGCGTTAAGTATGGTATGTAATTATTCGGGAATATTCCAATCGTCCTCGAATCGAGGCGTTAAATTTGTTTCGTGTGCCTTGATAAACACGCCGCGGCCGATCACGTGAACATCACCCGTGTGGCACGCGCCCTTTCACGTTCGACTATCGGCGCTCCACATAGCAACAATTCACGAATATATGATCTTTCTATTTCAACGATGATTTTTCTTTATGTCCGCCCTGCAGCCGCGTATATCAGCCCAGTAGCTGTAACGGGCGTCGCAAATAATTTGGCAATATAAATTATTATATACTTCGATTTCACACTTTACTTCCCTTCAAACACTTGAATGTATTTCTCAAGATTCCATTCTGTTAAGTATTCGGAAATAGTCTTCCTCGACATCTTTTTTCACATTAACCACGCACACAGATCCGCGCTCGACTACGGTAGCCACGGCGTCACACGAGATATGCGGAATATATCAAGAGACACGGTAGTGTCTCGTACCAAGTACACGCGAAGCGAGACCGCACCGTGACTCTTTTACGCTTTCTTTCTTTTTTGATTAATGGCACCCGCCTCTTGTCAGTGGCGATACGGCCAAGTTCTTGTTAAAAATGAGCGTTGATACTTGCGTTACTATTGCACTATGGTTCGTTTCCATTCGAGCGGTGAGACGGCGTAAATTGTGTGCGAGATGTAGAAAGGAAAGCTTAAGGGGCGGAAGCGGGGAGCGTGGCGCGTGTTTTAAATTTGAACTTCTATTGCCTTACAAAAGGCCAAGATTAGAGGACACACCTTGCTAGTAGGTTTTCTGAGTATATCATATATATCGCGACAGTTAGGTCCCTTACTCTTATAGATAAATTCACGGAGCTTAATACTATGCCTAATGGTAATTGGACAATAAAAGATTAAGTGATTAATGTCCTGAATCCGGTTACCGCATGGACATGAGCTATCTTCAATGAGATTTTTACAAGCTGTGGTTTAAGTTATAGTGATTAGCTCTGATACGGTTAACGGTTACAATTGTTTCTCTGGAGAGATCAGACTTATAATACCAAAGTTTTGACGACTCTCGGTATATGTTATTGTAATAGTGGGTCCCTTTATCACGGGCGCGCGTGGCAAGATAGACTTTAAATCGATTGTCAAGTTTTTCCTTAGAGACTGCAAAAAGATCGGTATATGGGATTTTGAAGTGTGGGGGAGGGGTACCTTCTCTAATTGCCCTTTTTGCCAGAGAGACGGCAATTTCGTTGCCGGCTATTCCTATGTGCGAGGGAATCCAGACAAACTGTATACGAGTGCCTCTTTCTTGAGCTATAAATAATTTAGCCTTAATTAGCGGGATGAGATAATTACATTTACGAGGATATGGGGCCGCAAAAGCCTCTATCACGCTTTTTGAATCAGTAACAATAGTGGCACACGTTGGCCGAAGGTCAAGACATAATAGTACAGCGTTATAGATTGCCCAGGCTTCAGCAGTAAATACGGAAGTCTGAGACGGTAGTTTATGCATGATTTGCAGCTGAATCTGAGGGGAGTGACAAGCAGCACCAACGTAATTTCCCGACTGAGTCTTGGACCCGTCAGTGTAAAATACCAAAGTATCCCTCATGACGTCACCAAATGCTTGGTCAAAAAATGCTTGCACCTGTTGTCGAGGAATTCTGTTAAAGGTATCCATTAGATCTGGACCTGGATAGTAGTGAGGAGGGGAGAAAAAGGAAGAGTAGAAGGAGTATTGAAATGTGGGCAGAATTGTCGATTTGTATATGTATCGGACTGACTGTTCGACACCTCTGAATGCTTCCGCTAGTGGGAAATTTCGAGCTATATATTCAGCCCTCTCCGGGTCTTGCATTGTATAGTATGCTATCTCTGACAGCGATTCCGTGACTGGATGATTTGTGACTGACTGTACCTTAATAAGATACTTAGCAGCCAAATATTGAAGTCTTAGCTTTAAAGGAGGCTCCTTGGCCTCGGCAAACATAGTGTTTATAGGAGTGGAAATGCGGTATCCCAGACTGACTCTGATAGCTTTGTTCTGTATTATTTCAAGTCTATGAAATTTAGCTGAGTTTTGAAGGCAAAATATATGGGAAGCATGTTCTAGAGAACCTCTCAAAATGGCTCTGTACACATTGAGGAGGAGCTGGGGATGAGCTGCCCACCAGACCCCCCTGAGGGAAGAAATAATATTCGCTGTTATCCTAGCTTTAGAAATCAAATAATCCATGTGAGCGGTGCCCGAGAGTTTGGGGTCGAGAACAACACCTAGAAAACGAACAGTTTCCGAGGGGCTAATGACTCTGTCGTCGATTCTAATGACGATGAACAATGATTATAGTTACGCTTGAAAGGCGAGAAGATCATGAGCTGGGTTTTAGTGGGAGAGATTTCAAGCCCTCTGTCTCTAAGATATTTCTGGATCTGTTCAAGGGATTTTTGCAAGGAGTCTATTGCTTTTCGAAGAGTAGATGCCGTTGCATATATGACTATGTCGTCTGCAAATTGTAGAATTTTGGTGCGACTATGAAGTAATTTTGCTATTTTTCTTAAGTATATATTGAATAATGTCAGACTAAGAACCGATCCCTGGGGGGTACCCTTTCGCGAGGTGCGAGGGGGGTTGAGTTTTCCATCAACAAACTGTACGTTACGAGAGTGAATGAGATTTTGGATGAACTGGCAGATTTTTTTGGGGAAGCCGAGCTCTAACAGGTCTTGAATTAGAACGTCAGGAACGACATTATCAAATGCACCTTTCACGTCTATGAATAAGGCCGCAGTCATTTTATTTTGGAGGAACCCTTCTTCGATTACCGAGGTTAGTATGATAAGGTTGTCAGAGCAGGATCTAAACTTGCGGAATCCAAATTGGAAATCAGGTACAAGGGACTCCGGGAGGGCCCTCGATTCCATCACCCAGTGTAGCCTATTGAGAATAAGTTTTTCGAGTAGCTTGAGTACACAGGAGGTGAGAGCTATCGGTCTAACTCCACCGCCGTGGGGCTTGGGGATGAGATGAACTAGTGAATGCGACCAAGACTCCGGAAAGGCGCCCTCCAGAAACAAGTTGTTAAGGATCCTCAGCAGCAGTTTTTTTCAGAGAAGCAGGAGCGATTTAAGAATTTGATAGTCTATTCTATCAATACCTGGGCTAGACTTTAATTTGACGGAATTGAGTGCAGCCTCGAATTCTTGGAACTGGAACGTATTGTCCATCCAAGAGAGGGACTCAGGTGTGGAAGCGGTGTTATCAGGAATATTAAGTAGTTCGGAATTGCACGAGGAAGGACAGATGTTAGCCATTGCGGCCTCTACCTGTACACTATTCACGCCTGTAGAGGGATTGGCTGACGCCAATTTGCGGTTTCTATATCTTCTCAGCATCTTCCAGACTTCTGTGGTAAGAGTCAGAAAGTCTAACGAAGAACAATATTCTCTCCATCCATCCCTTTTGGCCTTTCTCAAGATTTTCCTAGTTTCAGAAAGCTGAGCCCTATAAGTCTGGTAATTTGCCACCGTAGGTTTTTTACGATATATCTTGCATACTTTCTTTCTGGCCTGCACTGCTTCTGAACACTCCTTAGTCCACCAGGGGGCAGGAGGAGGGCCGGTATGAGTGCCGTCTTTTTTCCGATGTTTCGAAGAAACTGAATCTCTAACGGGAGGGGAGAACTCGCTAAGAACGTTCTCAATATGCTCAAAGAATGTGTGATATTGTTGCAAGGGCTCCTTATCCCCCAACCTAAGAACCTCCGTCTCCAGATCTTCAGCACGCGCTTGCAGAATAGAGGTGAAGCTTCTCCATTGTTCCTTTGACAGCTTGTGTTTATAAGAAAACACATTTACTGACCTAACCTGTCGATTAACGTGAACAGCGATCGGGCGGTGGTCGCTGCCCATTGTGTCTTGAAGAGTAATAGATTCACATAAAGGAGTCAGATTAGATGAACAAATTGCCAGATCTAATAGTGAAGGCGTGATGCCCGGAGGATGAATGTAGGTGGGCGAATCTGCGTTCATAAGTTTGAACGGATGCTGATCAAGGATATCAGCAACGCAAGCGCCTGCTGAGTTAGCTCGGGTCGCTCCCCAGTAGGGGTGATGGGCGTTTATGTCTCCCATAAGGAGAAAGTAATCACGGGAGCCAGCCAGCGAGAAGAGGTTCTGCCAAGTATTCTGGCAGACAGGAGGCTTAGGGTGCCTGTAAACTCCCACAACGACAGTTCTGACGCTGGCAATCTCCAGCTCCAGTCCGATAGCTTCTACGGACGGGTCCAATAAGTCTGCAAGATTAATTTGAGAAAATAAGATTGTCTCTTTGACTAGAGCTAGCATACCTCTGACACCAGGATCAACAGAATCCTTTCTAACGACTTTAAAGCCACGGACGGAAAAGTCATTAACAGGAGTCATACATGTTTCCGCCAGAAATATCACCTCATAGACCTCACAAAGTTTTTCTATCTCAGGTTTCTTACTCACCGCTCCCCTGCAGTTCCAATACAAGATACCACAGCCAGGGGCAAAAGCAAAAGTCTGTGGAGAATTAGCCAATTCACGCTCCGCGAGCTCGACCGGAATGTCTCTAACGATACCTACCCTCATTACCCTGAAGGTTGGGATAAACGGTCAAGTTCCTTTGTTTTAACAAAGGATGGCCGATAACACTATTGGCTGCTTTAGCCGTAGAAAAGGTGACCATAACCTTATTGTTCCCCATTTGTTTGCATTCAATAATGTCTTTCTTAAAAGAGGCGTTTATCATTCTTGAAATTTGCAGGGAATGAAGGGAGGTGTTCGTTTGAACATGCTGAAAGTGTACCACGTAAGGGTTCTCGTCGGTATCTCGATAGCGGTTACTTATTTTATATGGCGCCAAGGGAAGGGAGGTCGACGCCGCGGGAGGAGCCCCGCCGCCGCCGGGCTGCCTCTCGCCGGATTCCTTCGCGGAAACGTTGCGAGTGTCGCAAGGGATCTTAACTCTATCTTCGATCATACCTTTGGTGTCCGCCGATCGCTTTAGACCGCGCGGGGGATCAATGTCCATAGCTTTATTTTCGTCACCTACGCTAATGTTTGTTGTAAGAGACCTTTCATCGTTGATTTCCATCGGCTCGAGGGGAGGGACGAAGCCCAAGTCTTCGCCGCCGTTGTTCTCTTTACGATTCCCTTGCTTCTTCTTCTTCCCCATATTTTCCACTTGCTCGAGCTTAGTAAATTCGGAAGCACGAGCTGTCTTATGCGCATCGAGGGGGGAATGAGAGCGAGATCGAGAGTCCGAGTGAGATTGAGTGCACGACTCAAAGCTCGATCGTGAACGCGAGCGCGAGCGCGATCGCGAATCAAAACGCAAACCCGTCACTATTGACGAATCTCTTGCCGCTTTTTCGAAAAAGCTATCAAAATCGCTGCGAGGTACGGACAAGCATCGCCGCCGGTCCGCCCCTTTCGAAAAGTTTTTCTTTACAGGGGCCGAAGCCGCCTGCATAATCGCACAAAACCTAGCCCTAGCAGGGGTTATCGTTTCTACACAATTACTAGAATAAGAAAAGGGGAAGCCCCTTGAAGCTACTCAAAACGCGGGTCAAATACTTGCCCGTACAATACACGCGTTAACACGAGGTTAGGACTGCGCAGAATCGCAGGGAGGGAAAACACACGTCCGCACTTGTCGAGCGCTCACCGTCGAATCCCGACTCTTTTACGCGACGCGACGAGTTGCGAGTACTCGAGATGCTGATTGTCTACGTACGACACGTACCAACACGTACGCACTATTGGCGCCGAGCGAGTAAGGTTTCGTCGCTGCCTGTCTTTTGTCTCGTCGCGCAGCAGCGTGGGGCTCGTGCGACGCTGAAGCGCGCGGCGGCAAATTCGCTTATACTAAACTGTTTGGTTAGGATCGGCTTCATACCATACATTTTGGTAGGCGTTACCTCATAATCCCAACCAAACTTTTTACCCTTTGACAACCAAACATTGATAGTACTCCCAACAAAACGTACAGTTATCGGAACCAAAAAAGAGCTACCAATATTTTATGGTTACTGCAACTAATTATTTTGTAAAAGTTGAAGAGAACGAGAAAGTCATCTGTAGCGCAATTTATATTAATTAATAATTTTTAAAATAAGTAATTTACATGAGACTAATTATTTATTTATTATTGAACAAATTAATAATTATTTTCCACTAATTGTTAATTTTTAAATAAGTTGTAATTTATTTTTGACAAATATTAATTATTTTAATAATAAAAAATTTATTCCTATTAATTACCAATTTACAAAAGAAATTAATTCTTTTTCACCTAAATACTAATTTTTACGTAACTAGAAATTTTTCTCAGGGAACACCAGAGCGATATCAGAAAGCACACTGGCAATCATTCTGTAGTGAGTGAGCACCGAATATCCTATGGGCATGATTTTGACTGGGGAAAGCCAGAAGTAATACACAAAGAAAAACAGACCAGAAAGAGGGAATTAGCGGAGATGTTTTTTATTAAAAAATTTGACGACACCATCAACTTGCAAAAGGACACGGAGAATCTTAACGTTCTCTACGAACATATCATAAAAGAAATATAACTGTTTTCTCCTTCTCCGTTACTTCCCTCTCTATGCTCTTGCTTATTATTGTTTACGGCACCAGTCCGTTTATAATGTCAAGTTTATCAGTCTAAATTTTACCACCGCACGGCTATGTCACGTTACAAACATCTCACGAAGTATGCCGTTCAACAAATATATTATTACTTTGATTCCGACGCACAAATATGTAAGTTTCTATTTTTTGTATAATATGGATATAATTTCACTTAATTGCGAAGTGCGTAATTTGTCGTTTAGTTTTTAGATTCGGCGTAGTTAGAGCATTATGCCTGACTAATCGATATTTGTGAGTCTTGTATACACGCTTGAAAAGGACCGGATCCTCGGTCGAAACGTAGCGTTTTTCGATCAATAAATTTGGCCAGTTGGGTCGATTACAACACCTTTAGTAATTTAGAAATTTTTCTCTAACAAATTACCAATTCTTTAAATAATACATAAATCACTTTTACCTAAATATTATTAATTTTTATGTACCTAATTAGTAATTTTTCTGTGACTAATTACTAATTTGCTAATTCAATCAAAATTTAATTTGTTTCCCTGCTTGATACACTACAAAATGCGGGATATCAGTACAAAATTACCTTTTTCAAAAAAGGTAAAAATAGACGCCAAGTACACGCAATGTATTTTGTAAATCCAAAAATTCAACCTAAGTGATAGTAGCTTTAATTTCTCCTTAACAAAATTATTATATTACAAAATTGCGTTATTTAACTCAACCCAAGTGATATGTATTTCACAAAAATATATAAAATCTTTAAATTGCGCCAATTACAAAGAGAATTATATATATTATTTTAAAAAATAATTGTAGTGCAACTACTTTCAAAAAATAAAATCCAAGTGGTATATATCTTTGTGTTCCCATTCAAGAGTCTTCCTATTCCAACCTAAGTGGTGATAGCTTCTTAATTTTCCTTAACAAAATTATAATATTACAAAGAATCACTTTAATCACAAAGGATTTAAGAGATAACATTACAAAATAAAAATATTTAATTAAAATAAAATAAATAAACTTTAGTAAAAGAACTTGGCGCTGCTAGACCTCTGCTAGAAATTTAATAAAGTACTAAAATTTTTGTTGACTGAATAAAAAAAACAATAAACATAATTTAGGGAAGAATGCAACGGGAGTAAAAAAGCAGTGCTAAGTTTTTTTACAAGAAAAACCTATTTATTTTATTTTAATTAAATATTTTTATTTTCTACTGTTACCTTTTTAATTCTTTGTGATTAAAATGATTGTTTGTGATATTATAATTTTGTTAAGGAGAATTAAAGCTACTACCGCTTGGGTTGGAATATAAAGACCCTTGAATGAGAACACAAAGATATGTACCACTTGGGTTTTATTTTTTAAAAGTAGTTGCACAACAATTATTTTTAAAGCGATATATATATTCTCTTTGCAATTGGCGCAATTTAAAGATTTTACATCTTTTTTTGAAATACATGTCACTTGAGTTGAGTTAGGTAACATAATTTTGTGATATAATAATTTTGTTAAGGGAGAAATTAAAGCTATTACCACTTAGGTTGGATTTTTGGATTTATACATATCACTTAGGTTAAGCTAGGTAACGTAATTTTGTGATGAAATAATTTTGTTAAGGAGAAATAAAGCTACTATCACTTAGGTTGGTTTTTTAGATTTATAAAATAAATATTGCGTGTACTTGGCACCTTTTTTGAAAAAGGTAATTTTGTACTAATATTATTATACAATAAAATTGATTTTAATTAATTAAGATATTAATTGTATTGAATTAATTGTCCAATTATTATTAAATAATTAATAACATCTGAAGTTCTTGTATAGTTTCAACAAAATTTAATTGAATTTGGAAACAAAATTGCATGTTTTTATGAATATTTTCTTCGAATTTAAATAAATTTTGATGAAAATATTCGTAAAAAAACATGCAATTTTGTTTCCAAATTTAATTAAATTTTGTTGAAATTATCCCGAAATTATGTTAAAATTATGCTGAAATTTTGCTGAAATTATGTTTAAATTTCGTTGAAATTAAGCTGAAATTTCCCTGAGAAGTGTTCCAAAACATGGAACAATTTCATAAAATTTTCAGTGAAATTTCAACAAATTTTTCAGCAAAATTTTTCCACCAGGGAACTTGTGTGCATAGATGCAATTTATATATTGTATAGATTGCATCTATGCACACGAGTCAATATTTAAAAAAAATTGATCACTAAGGCTTTTACCCCTTCATATATGTATACTAGCTTTTAAGTCTGCGCTGCGCGCGGAAGTACATCATATAGTTCGGTGCCTATATATGTCAATTAAATAGAAAATTAATAGCGAATCAACTTAAGCATTCCAAGTATGAACATTTAGACGCAACAAACTTATTTTAAAATTATTTATCCATTAAATCATATTAAATCAAACGTCATCATTTTTCTTTTGGATCATCCTCAGCAGATGAAATACATACACACATACGGATATTTTTTTAAATGTAATTTTTCGTCATTTTAAGACATTCTAAACACATTTGCATAGAAAACTGAAAAAAAAAAAAAAATGGCACCAGTTTCCATAAAATTAATGTCCATTAATGAAAAATTAAACCCATCATCAATATCCCCCAAAAATTAGAAAAATTTTGGCATCGGTTTCAAAAAAATTGGTAATTCAAAACATAAATTAAATTTATCGTTGCCATCCTCGAAAAATTAGTTAAATTTTTGGACCGGTTTCAAGAAAATCGGTAGATCGGTACATTAATGAAAAATTAAACCCATCGTCGTCATCCCCAAAAAATTAGAAAAATGTTAAAAACATCGGTTTCAAAAAAAGTCGGTCCATTAATAAATGAGTAGTTCGCGATTAAAAAAATTATATAATTTTTGGAACCGGTTTCAAGAAAATCGGCCCATTAATGAAAAATTAAACCCATCTCCGTATAATTAAAACATTTTTGGCACCAGTTTCAAGAAAATCGATCCATTAATGATGAGTAGCTCGCGATCAGACGGACAGACATTAGTACTTATTAATAGATAAATAAAGAAACGCTCGTATGTCAAAATAAATAGGAATAAAGGCCAACAATCGAGCAAACACGTAGATGTCAATTTGAAGTAAGTTTAATAAACATAATTAAATACAACGGAACGTTTCAACCGCACAGGGTCTTCTTCAGCCGTTTTAAATTAAAAATTACATGGAGACGCGCAAAGTGAAAATTAACATGTTAAAAAGTAATACAGTAAAAAATAAATAAATTAAAAAGTAGCCATTTCTCGATAGTAAATGACAAAGCCGTCTGGAGTCACATCTGACATGAGAGCATTCGAAAATTAAAAATTGTATATAAATAATAAAATTGTATATAAATAAATATCTGTGAGTCTATTGTAAAATGTAAAATTAAATATATGTGAATGTATATAGTCATTTCGCAAGTATGCAGTCAAAGATGAGTCCATGATCTATTTTTCGTTGGTTGGCGAAAACGAACCAAGTCAGAAGTTAAAAGGCAGAAATCTTAAGTCCATCAACGTTGTAGTCAGTTTAACAAACGTTATATTACAAAATTGCGTCGTGGTCCGAAACAAAGTGCTCTCGTGATCGATGTTCGCTCCTTTACGTCTCAAATAATAATGACGTCAAATAATAATGGGTCATTATTATTTGAGACGTAAAGGAGCGAACATCGATCACGAGAGCACTTTGTTTCGGACCACGACGCAATTTTGTAATATAACGTTTGTTAAACTGACTACAACGTTGATGGACTTAAGATTTCTGCCTTTTAACTTCTGACTTGGTTCGTTTTCGCCAACCAACGAAAAATAGATCATGGACTCATCTTTGACTGCATACTTGCGAAATGACTATATACATTCACATATATTTAATTTTACATTTTACAATAGACTCACAGATATTTATTTATATACAATTTTATTATTTATATACAATTTTTAATTTTCGAATGCTCTCATGTCAGATGTGACTCCAGACGGCTTTGTCATTTACTATCGAGAAATGGCTACTTTTTAATTTATTTATTTTTTACTGTATTACTTTTTAACATGTTAATTTTCACTTTGCGCGTCTCCATGTAATTTTTAATTTAAAACGGCTGAAGAAGACCCTGTGCGGTTGAAACGTTCCGTTGTATTTAATTATGTTTATTAAACTTACTTCAAATTGACAACTACGTGTTTGCTCGATTGTTGGCCTTTATTCCTATTTATTTAGTACTTATTATTTCCCGAAAAATTTGAAAAACTTTTAGAACCGGTTTTAAAAAATTGGTGATGACATATTATACACATCGTCGCCAAAAAATTAGAAAAATTTTGGCACCGGTTTAAAGAAAATCGGTAAGTACATTAATAAAAAATTAAACATAATATAAAGGCTCACAAGATTACAAATCAATCGAAGAAAAATGGATTTGATGCATAATTTTATTGCAATAAATTCTTTACAGTTTTTTAAAAATAATTAAATCGCGTCGATTTAATTCCGGGGAGGGAAGAGTATTAATGTTCCAACGATAGCTGTGTCTCAAGTCCGACAAATAATCGGCGCGCAGTTTATTAAGTTGGAATATATGTATAAGTATATTATATACATTGTAATTCGTTACTTCTGTAACTATTAATTTCTTTACTTGCGCACCACGTACCGCACCTGACTCGTAGCTGTTTATTAATTTGTTGACATTTTCACGAGTCTAATGATATATTTGCATAATTATTAGTATTTATTAGTTTGTCTTCCTCATAGAGGAAGCTTCATGAACGAAATAGAATAGGAGCAATGGTAGATCTGTAATGATGAGGAAACAATGTGCAAGTTTCTAATTTGCACACATCTTTAATTTTAAATTTAACTTTTTTATGAATTGAAAAAGGGTCAGCTTAGTAGCACAAGTGGGGTTTTTACAATTAACGCAATGTCAAATCGATGTTGACTTTGGAAGTTCAGGCTACATGGTCCATAAATGAACTTTGCGTATGGACCTTTGATCGCGTATAAAGCTGGATCTAATCAATCATATGTTAAAGAATTATATATGAAATTGGGGTAGAAAAGACTGAAGAATATAATAAAATTAGAAATAGCCCGATATCTTAAAATTTGCGGAAGTTAGAGCTATTACAGACATTTCTCAAAAAATTATGGACCTTTGATCGCGTATAAAACTGTGTCTAATAAACCAAATCTTAAAGAATTATATATGAAATAGGGGTAGAAAAGACTGAAAAATATACAGGGTAGACCATTTTAATCAATACACGCGAATATCTCGAAAAGGAGAAGTTTTAAAAAAAAAATGTTTCAGACAAATTTCCCTGATAACCGCTAGAAAACGATAAAAAATTTCTTATCGTTTTTAATATGGTTAGTGAGATGTCTATCGTTTTAACCTTATAAAAACATATATAAAGTAGAAGGCTTTCAAACCATTCAATTTATATCATTGATATACAACAGAAAACGAACCGATTAGCTGCTGTACAGAAGATGATAAGTTGTATGTCGGAAAATCCTGATAAGAAACGATAGATGTGTTGGTTCGGTTAAGTCATATAAATATCGATGAGATGGCTATCATTTTATTCTTATATATCCGTATTAATGCATACAGTAAAATTATTACCATAAATAACGATATATACTATATCGTGTATATACGATTGATTCAGACGGGCAATAATTGTACATATAGAAAACGATTCATAACTATAAAATTTGTATAGTTATTTCCTTATTCGGATCTAAAACGATAGAAACCGATTCGATTCGATTAATGTTTTATCTGTCTTCTAAATATGCAACGATAGAACCGATAACATACGATTAAAAATGATACAGATACAGCCGTTTTTAATCGTTTTCTATCGGAGATGGTTACCAGGGTTGTATGGTTTCAAGGAGTACATAAGATGGTGTTATTGGTTTGACCTTGGATAGGCGTTTGAAGATCACATGAAGATCACCTTCAATTTCTTAAACAGAACCCCCCATATTGTAATATATCCTTTGAAAGGGCATAAAATAAGAAAAATTTTGGCGTAAGTTAGAGGTCGATACGTTGACCAATTCAAAAGTTATTTAGGGTCTGTTCCGGAATCAGCGAGCAACGTCGCGTCGCGGTAATCTCTCTCGCTATTGGGCCGCATGGCCCGTCGTTCCACGTGCGAATCCCCCTCCTGTCAAACCGGCGCGAGTAACAGACATTCGACAAGTGCGCAGCTCTCGAAGTCAAGTCGGCAATTAGCTACCTAACGAGACGGTTCGCTTTCGTGCCCGCGATTACTTTCCTATCGTGCCAAACCCGAAAGAGTGTAAAATCAGGACGCTCGTGATCGCGACTACAGCTTAACGACTTAACCGAATCATAGAACACGGCATTCGGGTGCACGGTCTCATCGCACCAAGCAAATTGCCGCTCCGATTTCGGCTGCGCGCTTGCCCGGTCATCGGAGCTCCGAAAATCAGAAACTCGAGCACATTGCAGCACGCCTCCGCATCTATCGGTGCAGTGCGCGCCTCCACTCGTCAACGACGTCTCGCACGCCTCAACTCAGCGTACACTATCGCTCGCCTCCGCCTAACTGCAATAAATGACTTGTGAATCTACAAATCGAGAAGTCGTTAATTTCAAAAGTGACCTTTGCCTTGACGATCGAGCCTTCTGACAAGGCTGACACACAGCGTCCGTGGTGTCTCCACAACAAACAAACAGGGTCAAAAATTGGCTTTTTTGAACTTTGAACCCCTCATATTGTAGTACATTGTTTAAAAGGGCATAAAAGAAGAAAATTTCTGGCGCAAACGAGAGGTCGATACGTTAATCCGTTCGAAAGTTATTTAGGGTCAAAGTTGAAAAAAGCTAATTTTTGACCTTAAATAACTTTTAAATAGGTTAACATATTGATCTCTAACTTGCGCCAAAATTTTTTCTTATTTTATGCTCTTTTAAACGATATATTACAATATGGGGCGTTCTATTTCAGAAATTAAAAGTGATCTTCATGTAATCTTTAAACGCCTATCCAAGGTCAACCCAATGACATCTCTTATGTACTCCTTGAAACCATACAACTTTTATCTGAAACATTTTTTGAAATAACTTCTCTTTTTCGAGATATTCACGTGTATTATTTAAAATGGTCTACCCTGTAAGTGAATTAGAAATAACCTGATATCTCAAAATTTGCGGAAGTTAGAGCTGCCACAGGCGTTTTTCAAAAAATTTAAAAAAAAGCATGCAAATTATAAACTTGCACATTGCTTCCTCATCATCATAGATCGCTACTGATCGCTTATGAGGAAGCTTGTATTTTATTTGATGCATAATTGTTAGTATTTATTAGTTTGGCTTCCTCACAGAGGAAGCTTTATGAGCGAAATAAAAAAGGAGCAATTGTAGCGATCTGTAATGATGAGGAAGCAATGTGCAAGTTTCCAATTTGCACGCTTTTTTTAATTTTAAATTTAACCTTTTTATGAATTGATAGAGGATCAACTTAGTAGCACAAGTGGGGTTTTATGGGATACAATCCATGCAATGTCAAATCGATATTGACTTGGGAGTTCAGGCATGGTCCATATATGGATTTCGCATATAGACCGTGTATAAAGCTGAGTCTAATCAAACAAATCTTAAATAATTATATACTAAATAGAGATAGAAAAGACTGAAGAATATAATAGAATTGTAAATAGCCCGATATCTCAAAATTGCCGGAAGTTAGAGTAACCACGGACATTTCTCAAAAAATTCAAAATTTTATAAAGAAAGAAATTTTATCGATTATCGCCAAGTTCAAATCCAACCTTCTTTTAATAATGTTCTATATAAAGTTAAATGTATAACTTATACACTTTTTAAGCAGAAATCGATAACCCCTTCACCGATTCTCGCCAAATTCAAAACAACTTTCCTTTAATGATACTCTATATAAGATTACATGTATAACTTATACACTTTTTAGGCAAAAAAAAAATCGGTAATTTATTTACCCATCCTCGCCAAATTCAATAACAACCTTTCTTTAATGTTACTTTATATAAAATTACATGTATAACTTATACACTTTTTAGGCAAAAATCGGTAATTTCTTAACTGATCATCAAATTCAATACCAATCTATCTTTAATAATACTCTATCCATAAAAAAATATATAAGATTACACATATAACTTATACACTTTTTAGTCAAAAATCGGTAATCTCTTCACCGATCTTCGCCAAATTCAATACCAACTTACCTTAATAATGCTCTATTCACAAAATTTGTGGAAATTAGAGCAATTACGCAAATTTTTTTATACAGAAATCGGTAATTCCTTTATTATTAACAATTTTTCTAATTCTATTATATTCTTCAGTTTTTTCTAACCCTATTTCATATATAATATTTTAAGATTTGGTTGATTAGTTCTTGAGTTGTAGAAATTTTAGTAAAAAGCGTACGTACACACACACACACACGCGGACATTTTTTTTAATGCGATTTGTCGACGTTTTAAAACATTCTAAACACATTGTGCATTGGCATCGAAAACTAAAAAAACAATTTTTTAGTCCGGTCTTTTCTACCCCTATTTCATATATAATTCTTTAAGATTTGGTTAATTAGACCTAGCTTTATATGCAATCAAAGGTCCATACATGAGGTTTACGAAAACAAAGCTTCCTCTATGAGGAAGCAATTTTATAAAAAATAAACCCTTTTACCGATCATCGCCGAATTTAATACCGACCTTCCTTTAATGATACTCTGCATTTTAAAGAAAATTGAGCCCGATATCTCAAAATTTACTGAAGTTAGAGTAACCACGAACATTTCTCAAAAAATTCAAAATTTTATAAAGAAAAGTGTGCAAGTAGAAACTTGCACATTGCTTCCTCATAGTTTTTAAATGTGCAAGTAGAAACTTGTACATTGCTCCCTCATAGTTTTTAAGTGTGCAAGTGGAAACTTGTACATTGCTTTCTCATAGTTTTTAAGTGAGCAAGTAGAAACTTGCACATTGCTTCCTTATAGTTTTTAAGTGTGCAAGTAGAAACCTGCACATTGCTTCCTCTATGAGAAAACCTGTTTTTTTATGCATAATTATTAGTAGATATTTATTAATTTGGCTTCCTCATAGAGGAAGCAATGTGCAGGTTTCTACTTGCACACTTAAAAACTATAAGGAAGCAATGCGCAATGTTTAATGCACAAGCTCACGCATGAGCCGGGACTCTAGAATTGTTAGAAGGAAAAGACACCGACCTTATATTAGTGTGAAGAGAGACTGTATGTTTCAGAGTTAGCTCGAATCTCTGTTTCTGTTTAGACCAGCATAAGCAAATATTCGAAACATATACGGAGATTACATCACAATAAGCTGTGTGAAATGCACTTGCAGAAAATGAAAGATTAGTACGGAACAAGCCTTTCTCAATTAAACTAAATATTTTAATACTGCATAAGATAATACAGCTTATTCCAAGAAATGATTGATAACATGACTGTCAATGTTTGGCATACCTTGCAGAAGTCAAGTTTGATCCAGCTTGATATATATTGGAAAAAAGTGTTCCTTTCAAACAGCATCAGATAAATTAAGCATTCACATCGACAATATTAACCATTGTATTTATATGACGAATAATCCTTGTTTGAATAATATATCCATCTTAAGTAATATATCAAAGTTCTTCAAGGAAGAAGTAATTCTTATGTCAATATCTTTCTTAGCAGTCAATTTCTTGTGGTTATTAACTGGTTTAATTGTGAGCAAGTGAACAATTCAATTATATCTGTGTCGAAAGACTAATCGTGGAACACGAGAACATAGTAAAATATCAAGGCTTTTTAACAATAAGTATTCCTATTTCGTATAGGAAGAACACTAGTTAACGAAAGAGATATCAGTATCTTAAACGCAAGAATATATGTAAGATTTGTCTAATGACAAGAATTCTCTTTTTAACCAATAGTAATATACGAAGTGAATCGAAATGTAAAATTCTGTAAAATTCGTAATTTATTGCATATCCCCGTAGGGTTCGCAAACTACTACCAATCCTATCCTTCTCCTCTCACTTTAACCCTTTGGACCAACGGCTTAACGTCTCTTTCCGAAAGACGGAGCCCAGTTTTCTCCGCACAAGAGCCTATCTTGCACGGAGGGGCGCAGCTATCGGAAAAAATAGTCCATACTTCATGGCTCTAGTGGACTCGAACCTGGTTCCTCAGATTACGAGTCTGGCGCTCTACCACTAGACCACACTGCCGCCCTTTTAAGTAAATCGAAATGTTAATTATGCTTTATCGAAGGTGACGCAATGTTCATGTACTTTGAATAACAGTTTCTAGTATTCCAACGACTGTTAATAACGCAAGGATCCTTTATACATGTTTACAACTAGCTAATCGATTACGTTAATCGATTATTTAGGTTGTAACAGTAGAACGAGAGGAATGAAAGAAAGAAAGAATGAACTGAGGTCAGACTTTCCATCGCATCAAAATGTGAAACCAATCGGCTTCGCTCGTCGTTGTTCTTTGATAATACAGTCGTTTAACCCTGAAACCATGATCGAAAAGTAACCGGATTTACCATATTCTTTGGAATCCGTTACATCGCGCTAATCGTAGATTAGCTTCCACACGTGGATCTATGGTTTCACAATACAAGAACGATTTACCTTGTCACAGTAAAATGGCTTTAATAAAGCGAATAACCCTTGGATCCATGATATATCCTTATGAGGCCTGAAAGATCCTCGTCTCTTTGACCGTTACGATAGAATGGCCGTTCTTTTCCTTGTACTTAAGTATGATGCAACAATGGCGGCGATCCCGTCCTTGTGGTAGCACAGGGCCTGTGCCGGTATAGTCCTGTGACAAGCGAGCCTTTAAAGGCTAATATATATGGTCGAGCCATTAGATTTACAAACGATAGCGTCTCTCAATATGACGCAACCACTACTTATTATCTCGACTCGATTCGCCTTTGGGAAGATTCTACCGAATACGTCTCACTGAAGAGAACGATAGTACTTCGTCAAGCGTCCGGACAAGAATCCTCTCCCGGCGATCGGCACGCCCTTGCATGTACACTTCGCGCCTGCGCCGCATCACGTCCCTCTCGCGTGATCAAGTCCCGTTTCGCCACGCTCTCAGCGCTGAACTATTGCTTTGATACATGGCTGACACTAAATGCGCGGGTCGCTCAAAATGATACAAGTCCCGCCATTTACCTTATCTCGAATGAATTATAGAATTATGAGAAACGCAACAGAGGGCAGCTAATATACAGTCTCTCCTTTCTCTTTTTATCTCACTATATATTAAACACGCAAGTTTCTACTTGATCACTTAAAAACTATGAGAAAGCAATGTACAAGTTTCCACTTGCACACTTAAAAACTATGAGGAAGCAATGTACAAGTTTCTACTTGCACATTTAAAAACTATGAGGAAGCAACGTGCAAGTTTCTAGTTGCACACTTAAAAACTATGAGGAAGCAATGTACAAGTTTCTACTTGCACATTTAAAAACTATGAGAAAGCAATGTGCAAGTTTCTACTTGCACACTTAAAAACTATGAGGAAGCAATGTGCAAGTTTCTACTTGCACACTTTTTTTTATAGATAGAGTATCATTAAAGATAGATTGGTGTTGAATTTGGCAATGATCGGTGAAGGGGTGACCAATTTTTGCCTAAAAAGTGTACAAGTCATACATGTAATCTTATATAAATATAAGGTATCATTAATGGGAGGTTGTTTTGAATTGGCGAAGATTAGTGAAAGGGTTACCGATTTCTGCCTAAAAAATGTACAGGGTAGACCGAGGCAAATCGGATTACTAATTAGCACGATAAAATAGCTCGTTTTAAATAAAACACTAACGAAAATTGTCTTAAAACTTATATTAATCCGATTCGCCTCAATCTACCCTGAGTTATTTGATGGATGGAGTATCATTAAAGGAAGATTGTTATTTAATTTGGCGAGGATCGGTGAAGGGATTACCGATTTCTGCTTAAAAAGTGTATGAGATGTAATTTTATATAGAGTATTATTAAAAGAAGGTTGTTTTGAATTTTGCGAGGTGAAAGGGTTACCGATTTCTGCTTAATAAATGTGTAATGATTTCTGCTTAAAAAATGTGTAAGTTATTTGATGGATCATCTAAGTGGAAAGTATCATCTAAGAAAGGTATTTAATTTGGCGAGGATCGGTAAAGGAGTTACCGATTTTTGCTTAAAAAGTTACATGTTGTGCGGGAGGGGGTTGAGGAAAGTATTATGGACGCGTTATATGATTCTAGCAAAATGTCTATACTTAAAACAAACGTATGTACAGCTATTTACAGTATGTGGTTCTCGCCGGCGAATGCGCGGGAAGAAGGCCGTCGCTCGAAGCACGAGTTGACGACCGAGAGCAGCGTAAGAAACGTCTGAAACGACCGAATATACGGAACTCGAGTACTGAAGCGTTAATTCGGCGTGCAGGCGATAACTATTCACACTTTCTCTCGTTTAGCGACTCGGAAAACGAATGCGGAGCAGCGCGCGGAAGGTCGGAGTCTCACCGGCTCGCACTCCAGAAAAACCCCCGTGCGTGCTCCGAAATTGTGTTGGACCAATCGGCTATCGACACCTCGAGACGTACGTCATTCGGCAATTAGCGTTCTCGGGGCCGACAACCAATCGTCTGTTTTCGTACACGTCTCTCGCCTTGTCCCGGGTGTTTACCTCTCGCTCGGAGGTTCCCGTGACAAGGAGAGAGAAGCGGCACGTGCAGAAAAAGCGTGACCCTGCTGTTGTTCTCTCGAAACTTCTCGGAAACACGGTAAATATTCGTTGAAACGAGAATATATTTAGCTGTATAATTTAAGAAACGTTCGGAATAATCCGCGTGCGTTTCGAGAGAATTTAAGCAATAATTCCGTGGCCGTTCGATTTCGAACATTCCGCCCGCCTCGTATGGTGCAACCAACGAATGGCTGTACGGTGGTAAGGGCGCACGCATGGGCGGCTCGATACCGCTGCAAGTGATCGCGCGCCGCGAGCGTGAACGCGCATGCTGGGCCGATCGCGATAGACGACGCGGTCGCTCGGGCTTCCTTTTCAGGCGGTAAACATCGCGCGGAGTTCAAAGGAAGCTTTATTTATTTTTGCTTTATTTTCGACGGTGAGATTGACATTCGCTGAGTATGTTCGCTTCTCGTAGTTGGCGAGCTCGCAATTGAAATATAAAATTATGAGGAATAAAGTACTTAATTGCAATATAAAATTTTATGAAATATAAAATTATGAGGAATAGAGTACTTATTTGTCGTCGTCCTCGCGCGTTGCGCTCACGGGGAGGAGGACGAGTTTACTCACGGGCCGGGTGAAACGCGAGGCAGCCGTGCGGACAGAGACTACGCGAACGTGGCCGTCTCCCCCGGGATGCAGCTCCTCGATTCTCGCTAGCGGCCATTTCGTCGGTGGGGTCGTTTCGCTCCTCAGGAGGCAGTCGTCCGACTTGAATCTCCTCGCTAGCTTTGACCCATTTTGGTCGGTGCGCTAACGTATGGAGATGTTCCTTGGACCACCGGTCCCAGAATTAATCCCGAATTCTTTGCAGCAGCTGCCACCGGGAGAGACGGCTCGTTGTTTCTTCGGCTAGAGACGGTTCTGGCACGGCATTGAGAGCCGAGCCGATGAGGAAGTGGCCCGGCGTCAGCGCGGTGAAGTCCTCCGGATCATCTGATAAGGCTTGGAGCGGGCGTGAATTTAAGCACGCTTCGACCTGCGCGAGGACGGTGGCCATCTCCTCGTACGTCAGTTTCGCCTCGCCTATGACTCGCCTCAAGTGAAACTTCATTGATTTAACGGCGGCTTCCCAAATGCCGCCGAAGTTAGGCGCCGCCGGGGGATTAAAACGCCACTGGATTCTCTCCTCGGCGAGGCGAGCCGCGATGCGTCGGCCTTCCTGGTTGCTAGCGGAGAAAAGGGCTCTTAACTTAGCGTCCGCTCCGACGAAATTCGTCCCGCAATCGCTATAAAGTGCGTGACATAGGCCTCGGCGGGATACGAATCGGCGTAGGGCGGCCAGGAAAGCGTCCGCGGTGTAGTCTGACGCCACATCCAAATGAACGGCTCTGGAACTCAAACAAATAAAAACCGTGATAAAAGCTTTGGCTGCGTGATGTCCTCGGCCTTTGGACGTCCGCAGCCACACTGGGCCAGCATAGTCGATGCCTGTGTTTAGAAACGGGCGAGATGGTGTCACCCTGGGCGGCGGCAGGTCCCCCATAAGCGGCTGCGGTGATGCCGCCCGCCATCGCAGACAAGTTAAGCAACGGATGATGCAGCTCTTTACGAGGGAACGGCCTCGAGGTATCCAGAACTCCTGCCGGATGGAACTCAGCGTCATCTGCACGCCCCCGTGCAGCGTCCGTCGGTGGTGGGCTTCGATGACGAGCCGCGTGAAATGGGACTCACTCGGCAGGATCGCAGGGTGCTTAGCAGAAGGGTCGTGAGCCAGAAGAGCGTGCCGGAGCCGTCCACCCACTCGCAGGATACCCTGCTCATCCTGGAACGGATTTAATTTAGCGAGGCCACAGCGCGCCCGCAGCGGCTCGCCCTTTGAGATCGCTCTCAGCTCCTCGCTAAAGGCTGCTTCCTGCACCACTCGGGTCCAGTAACGTCGTGCCTCATCGACCTCGGAAGACTGGAGCACGGACGGATCCTCGAGGTTCACCTGAGAGCTGGCGAAGGTCCTCCGCCGGTGCAATCGCTGCAACCAGCGACGCCACCAGGCGGTCCGTCGCAGCAGTCGGTGTAGGGAGGAACATCCCGTCAACTCCGGGGGCTCGTCGATATTCTCCGTGGAAGTGGCTGTAGCGTGCACGGTAGTCCGCCGATCCGGCAGGTCAGCAGGAAGCTCGGTTTCTTGCATGCCGGTCCACGGGCTGGATTCTGTCTTAAGCCAAGGTGGGCCCTGCCACCAGAGCGGGTGATTCACCAGCTCGGCCGGGGATATACCGCGCGAGGCGCAATCGGCGGGGTTTTCTCTCCCGGGGACGTGGTGCCAGATTGCCTCAGGCAGCGTCGTCTGAATTTCGCTTACTCTGTTGGCCACATATGTTATCCAGGCTGACGGATGTCCGCGGATCCAGCCCAGCACCACCTTGGCGTCCGACCACAAATGCGAGGGGACATTCTTCGCTTCGAGGACTCGCTGAACGTGTGCCACTTGTCGCACAAGCAGAGTAGCGGCACTCAGCTCCAAACGCGGCAAAGTCACCTGTTTCAGCGGGGCAACTTTCGTTTTTGCCTCGAGCAACCTCACCTCCACTTCTCCGTCTCCTCTCTCGACTCGTAAATAGATGACGGCGGCGTAGGCCCGCTCGGAGGCGTCAGCAAAGCCATGGAGCTCCAGCCGGCAGTTCTCGTCTCCGCTCGTCAGCCAGCGCGGAACGCGGATGGCTTCTAGAGAGGGCAGATCAGACTGGAATGCTCTCCATTTTTGCACATCTTCTTCAGGGAGCGGCTTGTCCCACTCAATCCCCAACAACCACGTGGACTGGAAGAGGATCTTCGCGCGCACCGTGGCCGGGGCGAGCCACCCTAGTGTATCGAACAGTCTTGCTGTAAGCGAGAGGACCGTTCGCTTTGTGAACGTTTCCGTCCGGATCAGCTGGGTCGTGTACGAGAATTGGTCGTCGTGCGGATGCCACCGCAGGCCCAAGGTCAGATGGCTTTCCCCCGGTTGCCATCCTCGAAGCTCTCTCAGTAGTCGATCCTCCACCGGGACGTCCTCCAAGAGCGCTTCGTCATTGGCGGACCACTTTTTCAGCGGGAAGCCGCCCGCCGTGCAGATCTGCTCCAGCTGTCTCCGCTTCTCTAAAGCGGCAGCTAGAGTTTTCGCCCCGGAGATCACGTCGTCCATGTAACTGTCATCCTCCAGAACGCTTGCTCCCTCCGGGAATCGATGCCTTTCATCCCTGGCGAGCTGGTACATCGAACAAATCGCCTGATGCGGAGAGCAGGCTAGGCCGTACGTAACTGTAGTGAACCAATACGCCAGTATAGGCTCTCTGGGGTCAAACCGCCAGAGGATTCTCAGCAGGTCTACATCCTCCTGATGAACGTCAATCTGCCGATACATCTTCTCGATGTCAGTGGCGAAGACGAATCGGTGGCGACGCCAACGCAGAAGAATGTCCGTCAGCGCCGGCAGCAGGTTGGGCCCGACCATCAGGTGCTGATTCAAGGAGTCCCCGGATGGGACGGCAGCTGAGCCGTTGAAGACGACTCTCAGCTTAGTCGTGGAGCTCGTCGCCCGCATAACGCCGTGATGCGGCAAGTAACACACGCGAGCGCTGGTCAAGTCGTCGCCGTGGATTGGCACCATATGCCCTAGCTCGGCATACTGCTACATGAATTCCACGTACGCGGCATGGAGCTCGGCATCCCGCGCGAACCGGCCCTCCATGCTTCGAAGCACTCGCTCAGCTACGCGACGCGTTTCGGAGAGGTCCGGCAACGGTGTGATGAGAGGGAGGCGCACCACGTAGCGGCCATCGGGCCGTCGCGAATGCGTCCGGACGAAATGTTCCTCGCACTCAGCTTCCTCTTTCGAGAGAGTCACCGCGCTCGACGGGGCTTCCTCTTGCTCCCAAAACCGGCGCACCACGCTCACTAAATCTTCCTCGAGCCGGCATTGGTGAGTGTACGCGACGTGCCCGGACACGGAATCGCCGATCACTCCCGAGAAGATCCATCCCAACATCGTGTTCTGTGCAACCGGTTCGCGCGGACCTCCCTTCCGGAGTCCCTCACTGAGTATCGACGCGTAAATGTCGGCACCGAGAAGCACATCGATCGGATCGGAAGAACAAAAATCTGGATCTGCTAATTCCAGTCCGCTAAGGTGCGGCCACGTCGCCACGCCGGCTTCGATGCCACTGGCATACACGGTGAGCCGCGGGAGCACGAGAGCGGATATTGTAAACGTACGTCCTTCGCTCCGCGAGGACAGAGTCATCGCAACTCGACCTCGGGCAACGCCCGATTTCAGCCCGCCGACTCCGAAGATATTAACCGCGACCGGGAAGCGAGGCAGTCTCAACTGTTGCGCGAGTCGCTCCGAAATCATCGATGATTCCGAGCCTTGATCTATCAAGGCTCGCGCGGTGTGCCAGCCCCCGTGGCGATCGGCTACGCGGACGCGAGCGGTGGCAAGAAGCACCGCCACCGCTTTGACGGGAGAATCCGTCGCTACGTGCGACGTCTTCGCGACTCCGAGCTCGCGGCACGCGTCGTGGAGAGACGAATGATGACGCGCCCCACATGCGTAACAGTTCTTCTTCACGGCACAGTCATTTAACTTGTGCTTTCCGAGGCAATTCACGCACAACCCGTTATCGTCGACGTATTGCTTCCGCTCGACAGCCGTCTTTTTCTTATAGTCGTCGCAGAACATGAGGATGTGTTCTTTCTGGCAGAGAGAGCAGCGGCCACGCTTGCCTTCATTCTTGCTCTCCTGTTTTCGAGCTAGATGACTCCGCGTCGATTTCTGCGTTCCGTCGCTCGACTTGTTCTCGGCATTGTCGGCTTTCACGGGGAGCATGGACTCCAACGTATGTAACCGGCGATCGAGGAATTGTTCGAGCAATTCATACGACGGAGGCTCGCTCGCGGCACTTATAGAATTCTCCCACTCGCGACGCGATCGCGGATCTAAGAGTTCGACGGCGAGGTAGACGAATAGATCCTTGCTTTTACCAATCGCCCGACCGATACTGTCTAATGAGCTGACTGCGGCCTTTATGCCATGGAAGATTTTTCGCAACTCGACGGCCGACTCGCCCTTCATCTTTGGCAACGCGATGAAATTACCGAGATATGCGCGCACTAGTAATCGCTTATTTTCGTAATACGCGCTCAGGGTTTTCCACGCGCGTTCGTAATTGTCGCCCGTCGTAGGCACATTGCGAATGAGAAGTTCAGCCTCACCTTTCAAGCAGGATTTCAGATAATGGAGTTTCTCCACCGGCGTTGCCGCCGAGTCCTTCCCGAGGATGGACAGGATCAAGTCGCGGAACGAGGGCCAATCTTCGTATTTGCCTGAGAAATGCGGCAACAGGATACGAGGCAGCGTAGTGCGTGGAGTCGACTCCGGTGGGCTGGACGGTCCGGCGGTCGCAGCGGCGCTCTGCTCCTTGGCCTTTAGAATTCGGATGGCGTCTAAGAACGCTCCTTTCTGCTGCAAGAAGGCTTCTTCGGCTACCGTCAGCAAATCTTGCTTTCGATAGTCGAGCTTATCGAGAGCCTCCTGCGATTTTAAGAGCAATTGCTCGTGCTGCGCCTCGAACTTCGCCCAGTTCGCCTCCAGCCCTTGAAGGCGCGCCTCGGCCAACCCCAACGTAATCTTCTGCGGCCCTGACTTCTTAAAGTTCTCATACGCGCGCGAAATGCGACCGTACAGCTCATTTTGGGAGCGGACGATTCCCTCTACTTCGAGACTCATGTCCTCCACCCGGCGGTCACTCGAAGCGCGAGAAGCTCACTAGGATCCCCACTCACACACGTCACGAATACCGGTCAAGCGAATCCGGCTCGAAGGACCATAAAATGTGCGGGAGGGGTTTGAGGAAAGTATTATGGACGCATTATATGATTCTAGCAAAATGTCTATACTTAAAACAAACGTATGTACAGCTATTTACAGTATGTGGTTCTCGCCGGCGAGTGCGCGGGAAGAAGGCCGTCGCTCGAAGCACGAGTTGACGACCGAGAGCAGCGTAAGAAACGTCTGAAACGACCGAATATACGGAACTCGAGTACTGAAGCGTTAATTCGGCGTGCAGGCGATAGCTATTCACACTTTCTCTCGTTTAGCGACTCGGAAAACGAATGCGGAGCAGCGCGCGGAAGGTCGGAGTCTCACCGGCTCGCACTCCAGAAAAACCCCCGTGCGTGCTCCGAAATTGTGTTGGACCAATCGGCTATCGACACCTCGAGACGTACGTCATTCGGCAATTAGCGTTCTCGGGGCCGACAACCGATCGACTGTTTTCGTACACGTCTCTCGCCTTGTCCCGGGTGTTTACCTCTCGCTCGGAGGTTCCCGTGACAAGGAGAGAGAAGCGGCACGTGCAGAAAAAGCGTGACCCTGCTGTTGTTCTCTCGAAACTTCTCGGAAACACGGTAAATATTCGTTGAAACGAGAATATATTTAGCTGTATAATTTAAGAAACGTTCGGAATAATCCGCGTGCGTTTCGAGAGAATTTAAGCAATAATTCCGTGGCCGTTCGATTTCAAACACATGTATTAGTTATACATGTAATTTTATACAGAGTATCACTTAAAAAAGTTGGTATTGAATTTGGCGATAATCGGTAAAAAGGTCCTGTCTTTATATTGAATTTTTCAAAATTTTAAATGCCTTTAACTCAAGAACTGATCAACCAAATCTTAAAGAATTATATATGAAATAATGGCAAAAAGACTGAAGAATGTAATAAAATTAGAAGTAATCCAATATTTCAAAATTTACAAAAGTTAGAGCAACCACGGGCATTTCTGAAAAAATTCAAAATTTTATAAAGAAAAAATCCTTTTACCGATTTTTAGATATACCGATAATCTACCTAATCTTAAAGTATTACATATGAAATAGAGTAGAAAAGACTAAAGAATATAATAAAATTAGAAATAGCCCAATATTTCAAAATTTGCAAAAGTTATAGCAACCACGGCATTTCTAAGAAAATTCAAAAATTTTTTTAAAAAGAACCCCTTTACCGATCATCGCCAAATTCAATACCAACCTTCCTTAAATGATACTCTATCGATTAAAAAAAAATTCAGCCCGATATCTCAATATTTGTGGAAGTTAGAGCAACCACGAACATTTCTAAAAGAATTGAAAATTTTTTTAAAAAAGAACTTTACCGATCATTGCCACATTCAATACTAACTTTCTTTAAATAATACTCTATCTATTAAAAAAAAATTCAGCCCGATATCTTAATATTTGCGGAAGTTAGAGCAACCACGTACATTAAATCTGCACACACACACATACGGACATATTTTTTTAATGCAATATTTCGACGTTTTAGAATACTCTGAACATATTGGCATAAAAAACTCAAAAAACAATCTTTTCTTTGGTTTCTTCTACCCCTATTTCATATATAATTCTTTTAAATTTGGTTGATTAGACCCAACTTAAACGCAATCAAAGGTTCATGTACGAAATTCACGAAAACAAAGCTTCCTCTATGAGGAAGCAAAAACCCCTTTACCGATTATCGCCAAATACAATACCAACTTTCCTTCAATAATACTCTACATTAAAAAAAAAAAATTCAGTCCGATATCTCAAAATTTGCGGAAATTAGAGCAACCACGGACATCAAATCTGTACACACACGCACGCACACGGACATTTTGTAAAAATGTGATTTTTCGACGTTTTAGAACATTCTGAACACATTAGCAGAGAAAACTAAAAAAACATTTTTCACAACTCCTTTACGGAAAGTTCGACTTTCCATGCCTGTAGAGAGGGGCGAAAGTGACCAATTTCACGCCAAGGCGGCATAGCGGGAGGAAAGTGAGCACTTTCCTCCCGCTACTGCCGCCCTGTCGTGAAATTGGTCACTCTCGCCTCTCTCTAGGCATGGAAGTCGAACTTTCCGTAAAGCTATTGTGAAAAATAACGTGTGCACCTCGGGTCGAAAGCTTTTTCAGACTCGTGTGATTGCCGCCCTCGCCTTCGGCTCGGGCAGCAAACTTCACACTCATCTGAAAAACGCTACTTTCGCCCCTTGGTGCACAATATACTATTTTTCTTCGGTCTTTTCTACCTCTATTTCATATATAATTCTTTAAGATTTGGTTGATTAGACCTAACTTTATACACGATCAAAGGTCTATATGCGAGGTTTACGAAAACAAAGCTTCCTCTATGAGGAAACAACAGTAATAAAGTGGGAGACATATATACAGTGTGTGTGTCTCATTTTAAATGCCCCAGACAAATATCCCGGAAATGTGGAAGATATGGAAAAACATTTTAGATAAAAGTTGTAAGATATCAAGGGGTACAAATAATGATAAAACCAATTTTTGAAAAAATTGATTTTTTCAGGTCACTTAAAGGTCGTCATTTTTTCAAAATAGAATTGTATGATTTTTTTATATAATTTGATTCTTCTAATTATTCTACATATAAAAATATTAAGATAGAGTTATAAAAAAATTAATAGTTTACGAGATATTTCATATTTTATTCTGGCACATTTTAACATAAAGTATAAAATATCTCGTAAACTATTCATTTTTAAGTAACTGTACCTTAATACTTTTATGTACAGAATAATAAGATGAATCAATTGGTGTAAAGAAAACATACATTGTTGCTTTGCAACAAAATTATGTAATTTCCAATATGCAACTACGTCTTTTTTTTTAAATGGTTTTACTATTATTTGTTCTCCTTGATATCCTACAATTTTTGTCTAAAACATTTTTCCGTATATTCTATATTTTTCGAGATATTTGCCTAGAGCATTTAAAATGAGACACCCTATATATATGGCGAATACCTCCACCTTTGTTATTGTCGCCGAATAGCAAAAAAGTTGATTTTGCTTCCTCATAGAGGAAGCTTTGTTTTCGTAAATTTCGTATATGAACCTTTAATTGCGTATAAAGTTGGGTCTAGTCAACCAAATTTAAATGAATTATATATGAAATAGGGGTAGAAGAAACCAAAGAAAAGATTGTTTTTTGAGTTTTTGATGTTAATATGTTCAGTGTTCTAAAATGTCGAAATGTTGCATAAAAAAAGTGTCCGTATGTATGTGTGTATGTGGCGGATTTTTTAGAAATGTCCGTTGTTGCTCTAACTTTCGCAAATATTGAGATATCGGGCTGAATTTTTTTTAATTGATAGAGTATTATTTAAGGAAGGTTGATATTGAATTTGGCGATGATCGGTAAAGGGGCTTTTTTAAAAAATTTTTGAATTTTTTTAGAAATGTCCGTGGTTGCTATAACTTTTGCAAATTTTGAAATATTGGGCTGTTTCTAATTTTATTATATTCTTCAGTCTTTTCTACCCCTATTTCATATATAATACTTTAAGATTAGGTTGATTATCGGTATATCTAATAATCGGTAAAAGGGTTTTTTCTTTATAAAATTTTGAATTTTTTGAGGATCGGTGAAGGGATTACCGATTTCTGCTTAAAAAGTGTATAAGATGTAATTTTATATAGAGTATCATTAAAATAAAGTTGTTTTGAATTTTGCAAGGGTCGGTGAAAGGGTTATCGATTTTTGCTTGAAAAATGTGTGTTATTTGATAGATAGAATATTATTTAAGGAAGCCCTTATGAAAAAGTACACTCAACACTTCAATGGTTAACACCCAAAGTTAAGTGTTAACACTAAACTTACGCGAGTTGACACTCAAGTTTGGGCGCAAGTTTAGTGTTTGCCATCAAAGTTAAGTGTTAACTCATAAATTTAGATGTAGATTGAGTGTTGACCATTAAGGTTTAGGTAAGTTGTGGGTTTAATCCTCAATGATGAGTGTATATTGGGAGTTTATTCTCAATGATAAGTGTAGGTTGGGGATTAAGCTTAATGTTTAGTGTAGGTTGGAGATTGATCCTCATCGTTGGATGTTGGTTTGGTGTTAACAGGGTGTTAACCTTTAATGTTCTATGTCGATTTAATCAGTGTCGCCATGATCCCTTTATCGTTGGGTGTCGTTTAAATGTTATTGTGTTAAGGGGGAATATGCAGTCAGGAATTCGAAAAAATCGAATTTTTTATATTTTTTTATATTAAAGTATAGTATCTCAGGAATGTTGTCCCAAAATTTCAAGTCAATTCGAGCAAAATTGTAAGAGTGAGAGCGTTTAGAAGCCCCGACCGTCCGTTATGGTTTTATTCATACTGAAAACTTTAAACGCGTTTTTCTCAAAACTACATTTTCAAAGTCGGTGGACACGATATCTCAAAATCTATTGCACCGATCTTTTTGAAATTTTACACACTTCTTTTATACATATTAAGCTTCCGTGTGGACGAAGGATTTTTTTTTCAACGATTAGAACTTGTTTTACAAAAATAAAATGGTCAATTTTTTTAGTAAAAATCGTGACTCGAACTTCAAAGTTCTCTAAAAAATTCAAAATTCAATTTTTTTCGAAATCCTTCGTTCACACGGAAGATAAAATCATCTACTAACGAAATCTTTTTGGTTTTTTGATTTCCGATAATCCTGTCTCGAGATATGATGTCCACCGGGATGCTACTTTTTTTTTAGGAGTTGTATTAAAATATTCGCCAAAGTTATAATAACTATTATTTTCTACTAAAAAAAATACAAAAAGTTCGTCAAACATATATTAATATCATGTAAAAGTTTCTGAATAAAAAAGTTAATACGTTTACGTAAAAAAAAATTCGAGAAAATCCCTCTTTTTTTTGCGCCTCTTATTGCATATTCCCACTTAATCTTCGTTAAGTGTCAATTGACGGCCCTTATTTATTATTATTAATCGAGTATTGATAATGTAGTACTATAATTTACTCCGTGAACATATATGCACACACATACATAAAGAATAGATTTTTTTTTAGATTTATGTTTCTTTGATTCTTAATTATTTTTCAATTCATTAAATAAATTCTTTATTTTGTCAGGTAGCGTCTTTAGGCGTTCTCATGCATGCTGTTAACGTTATTATATTAATATTATATTATGTTAAATATACGAATTTTATATTAATAATTATTGTACATTAATTGTAATTGCATTATTATTTTTAATATTTACCAGTTATTATCAATACACGATTTTTGAACGCTATAAAGATATGTTATATAGGAGTATAAGCAACAAGGAAGCGTCAGAATCGAAGGATCGCCACTAGTCCGTTCGATCATCGATGTCAAGCGATGTTAGGTGCGGTACTGACTCGGATGGGTGACCGCGCTGTACCCTTACGGAAAAATACACTTAACTGTTGGTGTTTAACCGTTAAAAAAACACCAAAGAAAAACCCTTAAAGTTGGGTGTGATTTTTGGATCACCAATTGAAGGTTAACCTTCAAATGATGATTAACCTTCAATTAGCGATCCGAAATCACACCCAACTTTAAGGGTTTTTCTTTGATTTTTTAACGGTTAACACCAAAAGTTGAGTGTATTTTTCCATAAGGGAGGTATTGAATTTGGCGATGATCAGTGAAGGAGTTACCGATTTCTGCTCAAAAAGTTACATGTATAAGTTGTATATGTAATTTTATATAGAGTATTATTGAAAGAAGGTTGGTATTGAATTTGGCGATAATCGGTAAAAAGGTTCTTTCTTTATAAAATTTTTTAGAAATGCCCGTGGTTGCTCTAACTTTTGTAAATTTTGAAATATTGGACTATTTCTAATTTTATTATATTTTTCAGTCTTTTTTACCATTATTTCATATATAATTGCTCGGGGGGGGGGGGGGGGAGGGTGTCAGGCCCCGGATGCGAGAGGTGCGAAAGTTGCTCGAAGGACCAGAGGGGTCAGTTATACTCCTCTCACGATTAGTTAACGCGAAGACAAAATGCGCATGCAGCGAAATAATAGAAGCGAAAGGCGAAAAACGACTCACCGTGTCGGCCGTCATCCCCGGGAATCCACCGGGCCTTGTCCTGTCCTCGGACCTCGTGGTCGCTCAGCGAGTCTTGTCTCGTTCGGCACGCGACAGGCAATCACGTGCAAGCCAAGCAAGGCAGCCGCGAGCAAGCAAGAGAACAGGCAGGTAAAGCAAGGCAGCCGCGAGTAAGCAAGAGAACAGGTAGGTAAAGCAAGGCAACAGGATAAGTGCGCACTCCTGGAGTAGCGATAAGACGTCTGGACGATTTCGGTCCGTGCTGCTCGGCTCCGTGACGATAAATGCCCGCGGTCCTGAAATGTGCCGCGGGCGAGTAGGTGCTCCCTTTTTCGGGGGGCAGTGGGTGCCGTCGGCGGATAGGCGATAGCAGCACCGACAGGTGAGTCGCATAATTTAACTGCTCGCGATCCGCCGACGTTTCGCGCGAGAATTACAAAGAAATGAGACGGGATGACTAAACTATGACTTATATACAGTTACTACTACGCTAAACTATGTACAAGGCGGAACGCCAAACAATAATTCTTTAAGATTTGGTTGATCAGTTCTTGAGTTAAAAGCATTTAAAATTTTGAAAAATTCAATATAAAGATAGAATCTTTTTACCGATTATCGCCAAATTCAATACCAATCTTTTTTTAATAATACTCTATATAAAATTACATGTATAACTAATACTGTAACTTTTTAAGCAAAAATCGGTAACTCCTTCACCGATCCTCGCCAAATTAAATACCTTTCTTAAATGATACTTTATCCATTAAATAACTTACACATTTTTTAAGCAGAAATCGGTAACCCTTTCACCTCCCAAAATTCAAAACAACCTTCTTTTAATAATACTCTATATAAAATTACATGTACATCTTATACACTTTTTAAGCAGAAATCGGTAATCCCTTCACCGATCCTCGCCAAATTAAATAACAATCTTCCTTTAATGTATGACGACGACGATGTCCCCTCGGTCTCGCTGGCCGGGAAGGAGCGCGCCGTCAATTTTCACTAAATCTCAAAATCTCTATAGCACTGTAAGCTAGGATCGTTAAAGATTATCAATAACAAATGGTAGCTCGACCAGATACTCTCCGAAGCTCGATATGGGCGCCAGGCGCGATTGCTCGCACCACGATACACTAAATCCGAACGCTAAATATCTCAGGCGTGAATTCTTTGTGACTTTAGATCGCTGTTAGATCTCGGAGGGGAGGAAGAGGGAGCGCAGCGCAATTAGGACACACAAATAATAAGAATAACCAATATAATGTATTTGAAAGAAAAGGTTGCTTCAGAATAAATCGGTAGTGAGTTACTTCAGAATGGATCGGTGATTACAGGTCGTCTCTCGAATATCATACAGCGGAAAGTTACTTCAGAATGGATCGGTGAATTACAAGTCGTCTCTCGAATATCATACTGCGGATACGAACGCAAATAACATCGACTGCTATGATTGATTGCCGCGAATCACACGGCCGCAATGTACAAGACGCGATTACATGGACGCAATACACAAGACGCGATTACACGAACGCAATACACAAGGCGCGATTACACGAACGCAATACACAAGACGCGACTACACGAACGCAATACGCGAGACGCGATTACACGAACGTAAGACACAATACGCGATTACACGAACGCAATGCACCATACCCACGCGCGACGACTTCCCAACTGCCAAAAGTTCCCAGTTGGTAGTCCCGAAATGATCATCCGCAACGTCTCGCAAATGGTCCCGTAATGGCTAGACGCGGCGTCCCGCGAAAAGCCCCGAAATGACTCCGCGCAGAATATCCCGCAACGCGACGATACCTCGCGAAGTCCGCAATACACGATACAGGTGCCTCGCGCCCCGGGACCTGATTACGCGAACCGTACTCCCTCGTTCTGCGACAATACTGTCCATTAGCGCGAAGAACACCTCGCCAAAAGACGCAACTACACACAACGCGATTACACAAAACGCTACTACGCCAACGCGATCACGCGGGACGATAATACACGAGCGAATACTACAACGGATTACGCGGTGACTGTCGGCCGCGTGTGACTCTTCGGGCAGGGCGATCACGTATTACTCTGCCGGCCGGGCCCTCCGCCAGTATTCTACTCGATAATTAGGTTATTCGGTAACATCCTTCCCGCGGCTCTACACGACTCTCGGAAGGGCCCCGGCCGCCAGGAGTATCTTACTTGTACCCAGACGGTGGTTACGAGATGCTCGAGTAGTGGCCTTACAAATTCCGCAAGCTCGGCAGCCGGTCCTCTCGGGATGTCGTCTCTCGCCACGCCGACACGACAGTGACGATCCTCTGGCCCGGCGAGACCACGCTGGGCCCGCGCGCCTGCGCGCCGTGCTTGCAAGCCCGACCGCCGGTATGCCCTCTAGACGAGGGCGACGCTCGACTTTCCGCCCCTGTCGGCGCCCCTCTTGATTGCTTCGCCCGCTGGCGGGATTTTCGACGATGTTGGGTCCGGCTGTTCAGGCCGCGACTTTCGAGCCGGTTTCGACTGCCAGGCTGGCCAGGCCAAGGCAAATCGACCGGCGGCAATGCCCCGTGGCGAGTTCCTCTGGTGGGCTTATCCCAGCGTCGTTGGCTGATGCGTTCGCCCCACGAAATGCTCCAAGCTGAATCGGCAAAGGGCCCAAACGTGACCCGCCCGCCGGCCAACTCCCCCGAAGAACGCCTTCTGTAATTCCCGCGGCGAAAATCTGAAATTCTCGCAAAAGAAATGTAATTTCTACCGAATTCTGACGCTGTCGCCCCGCCCCGCTCCGGCGGAGGCGACATCCCGGACGTTCCCCTCGGCCGAGCTACCGTCTGAACAGGGGACGTGACTATGTCACGTCATAACTGATACTCTATCCATCAAATAACTCAGGGTAGATTGAAGCGAATCGGATTAATATAAGTTTTAAGACAATTTTCGTTAGTGTTTTATTTAAAACGAGCTATTTTATCGTGCTAATTAGTAATCCGATTTGCCTCGGTCTACCGTGTACATTTTTTAGGCAGAAATCGGTAACCCTTTCACTAATCTTCGCTAAATTCAAAATAACCTCCCTTTAATAATACCTCATATATAAGATTACATGTATGACTTGTACACTTTTTAGGCAAAAATTGGTAACCCCTTCACCGATTATTGCCAAATTCAACACCAATCTATCTTTAATGATACTCTATCTATAAAAAAAAAAGTGTGCAAGTAGAAACTTGCACATTGCTTCCTCATAGTTCTTAAGTGTGCAAGTAGAAACTTGTATATTGCTTCCTCATAGTTTTTAAGTGTGCAAGTGGAAACTTGTACATTGCTTTCTCATAGTTTTTAAGTGTGCAAGTAGAAACTTGTTTAAGTGAGCAAGTAGAAACTTGCACATTGCTTCCTTATAGTTTTTAAGTGTGCAAGTAGAAAAACCTGCACATTGCTTCCTCTATGAAGAAGCCAAATTAATAAATATCTACATATGCATAAAAAACGGGCTTCCTCATAGACCCGTCATTGTACCCGTTCCATCTCTTCTTTTCCTGTCCTCTTACCTCCTGTCTCATACGAGAGGTCTGCTCGTCAATACTCTCGTCCTCGCCGTTTCCGTTACCATGGCTACGACCTTTCCGGTGCGATTTAGCGGCTAATAAGCTTTCGTACAAATAGCTTACAGCTATCCGTACCGTACAGCTTTCCGTGTCCGTCTGCAAATTTAATCCATTCTTCTGTCTTTTTATAAATAGCATCTCAGATATTAAACGTTTATGAAAATACGATTCATTATCTAAAACTTCAACGTTGTCCCAATTGAAGTGATTCAATGTTAATCTATGATCTGTTATAACAGAATGATTAGTCGTGTTCCTTTTAATATGATTATGGTGTTAGTAGGTAAACTATGAGAGTTCTAACCATGGAGCTCCGAGGGGGGGTGAGGGGCGAGGGGGGTACCGCGGGCGGGGGGGTGGTCGGGGGGGGTTCCCCGGCGGGGGGGGGGTGTCCGCGGGGCAAGGGGGGGGTGTTCGCGGAGAGGGGGAGGGGGGTACCGCGTTTCCGGTCGCGCCGCGGGGTGAGGGGGAGGGGGGGGGGTACCGCGTTTTTCCGGCGCCGCGGGGGAGGGGTGACCGCGTTCACGTTTTCGCCGCGCCGCGGGGAGGGGTCCGCGTGCAACGGCCGCGTTGGTCCGCGTGACGTCACACGGCGCGCTCCCGGCCCCCGTTCGCGCGCGTCTTTTCGCTTTATTTACCTCTACTTACCTATTTTCTTCGACGTCCAGCTTCTCTGCCACATCACACCAGCTTCTCTGCCACATCACACTATCAGTCATGAACAGTGCAAAATGGACAGAGATTGCATGGCATAATAGTATACAATGGACGTTCGCATGAAGAACACATTATATTGTCAAAGAGTATACAAGGCCTGGTGTTGTGTCTACGAACAGCGTACAAAAACGAGAATATTCCACTAATTTCCACCATACATGCTGCACAAAACTTCGCATGTCCCGAAGTATAGTAAATGTACATGCAACACATTTTTTTAAGACGATCCAATGTATTTACCTCTGCTTGATCCAAAACTCTAAAAAGTTCATCTTGAACATCATCAGAATGCTCTGATATGTCGCTGTCATAACATGAATCGTTAGCAATAAGTGCATCATCATCAACTTCTTCCTGTTCATTCACATCAACTTCTTCATTCACTTCCAGTTCTTCATTCACTTCCATTTCTTCTTCTTGTTCATTAACTTCAACGTCCATATCCTCTTGTTCAAATAGTTCCTCGAAATCAATTGTTACAAACACACACACACACACACACACACACACACACACTTTGCTTACTTGCACTCACTTAACCCTTCGAAAGCGTCCCAAAACGCCTTATACGCGTCAAAATCAATTAGACGTAAATTTCTCCACCGTCCTCTATTCCTTTCCAGTATATTTGATAATTGAGAAAAATCCACCGTATTCTTCAGCGTTCTCTATTCTTTTCCAAAATATGTAGTTACCGAGAAAACTCCGGTTCGATCCGAGATCGGCGATCCCGATCTCGCGACGGATCAAATACCTCGGTACATCGACTCTCCACAAATCCAATATGTTACATTTTCTCACCCGCAGTTAACTGATTTTAACAATCTTGAATTGAGAATTGAGCACCGGTTTGCACAAGTTTATATATTCGTCGCGCATATCACGTCATGTGTTGTACTCACGACTTCCAGTTTTCGACTACTGAGCGTACCCTCAAATTCATCCTTCTATGTTTCACTATTGTCACATCGTTTGTTTATCATATCTAATTTCACCATGATCTCAGCATCCGTACGGATGCGCCTTGCGAAAAACCTATGATGTGCAGTTTTGCACGTGTGCAATGAAGTTACCACGTATGTTCATGTCTTTAAAACATCTCTTAAACAACTATCAAACTAGTAAAAACATCTTTAAAAACAGCTATCAAACAAGTAAAACATCTTTAAAAACAAATATCGAACATCTTTTAAACATCGTTAAAAACATCATTAAAAACAACTAAAACATCTTTAAAACAAGTAAAACATTTTTAAAAACAACTAAAACATCTTTAAAAACAACTAAAACATCTATATTATACTACAAACTATGTGGGAAAAGGAAATACAACCGTTTAATGATCGCGAGTGCGGCACGTGCATTCTTATCGAGAGTTACCGCTCTGTAATTCTAAACCGCTGACGGTGAACAAGGGAACGGTAGACAGAAGGAAAGACAATTTTAGATACAGTGATATGCATTTTAATATACATTTATTTCTCATGTAGCGCATTATACACAACTAGCTTTTCGGCCCGCGCTTCGCGCGGGCCTCAAAGCTAGCGCGTGGGCCTCAAAGCTAGGAAACTATAGATCTATATATAGATATAGATCTATCTGTATATACATAGATATATATACAGATTGATATAATTCAAAAAATATATAAATATCTATCTATATATATACATAAATAATTTTTCATTTAAATCTGCATATAAGAGAATTTTTTCAATTATGTCGAGTTGAAGTTTATATTTTATTATCTTAACTTTAACATTTTCTCTTTTGGTTGCTTTAAGTACAGATTTAAATACAAATTACAAACATTATAAATATTTTACTTGGCATATAATAGATTTGTTATTTACTTATAAAAATTTTTTTACTTCTAAAGTACCCACCGCTTACCCGCTATATTATTAGCTTTCATACATTTTTTTAATTCTTTAATTTATAAAATCTCGGGAGAGAGAGAGAGAGAGAGAGAGAGAGACGTGTATATGCGCGTAGGTGCGTATGTTGCGTGGGTGGGTGGGGGGGGGGGGGGGGGCGTAAAACAAAAAAAGCCGCGACATTTTCATCCCCGAAAAATTTGCAACATTTTGGTACCAATTTCGAGAGAATCGGCCCATAAATGTGGAAGTAGTTCGCGTACATACAGCAGACAGACAGACGACGTGACTTATATATATAGATAAATCGGTAGCAAAAAACTATACACTTTATGCCACTCCCCGGGAAATTCTACCCCTATTTCATGTACCCTTGATAAAAATTCAGTCCACTAACGAATGAGTAATTCGCGGTCAGACAGACATACATACATATAGACAGACGTCCGGTACTTATATATATAGATTTATTGTGTATGTGTATGTGTGTGTATACATGTGTATGTGTGTGTATACGCGAAAACAAAAGAACATCTGTGTGTGTATGTGTGCGTGTGGGTGTGTATGCGCGTAGGTGCGTATGTTGCGTGCGAGAGTGGGTGGGAGGGGGGGGGGGGGCGTAAAACAAAAAAAAGCCGCGACATTTTCATCCCCGAAAAATTTGCAACATTTTGGTACCAATTTCGAGAGAATCGGCCCATAAATGTGGAAGTAGTTCGCGTACATACAGACAGACGACGTGACTTATATATATAGATAGTATCCAAAGTGTAGGTCAACAGTTCACAATCTATTAGCGAATTTTTATCGTAAAAATCACGCAAGATTCTAACTGCATAACAATTACTCCTTCTTCTTCTTCTCCTCCTCCTCCTCCTCCTCCTCCTTCTCCTTCTCCTCCTCCTCCTCCTCCTCCTCCTCCTCCGAGGACATAGGACCCGCGTTGTTTCCAACATCCAAAAATTTATACGCTGTATATATAGATGTCATGGCAAATCTCCTTCCCAAAATACGAGGCGTGTAGCGAGGCTCAGAATAATGAGAAGATGTACTGTCAAAAAGAAATATGTATGGTAAAGTATATGGAAAAAAAAAAAAAAAAAAATGTAATTGAAAACTTACTGTTTCTCGCACGTTTCATCCTGAATCGGAACGTAGTAGTTCGCACCGTGAGTGTTCATCGTAACCGGGGGCTGTTTGCGACGTACTCGAACCGTATCAAACTCTTGACCGCGCTCTAGAATCCTCGTAGACCATTTATACGTACACAAAAATGCGAATCTTGCAAATAGCACCAATGTACGGCTGCTGCAGGGTGACAACCACCACAATCCATATATATGTTAAACGTGATATCTTTGTCAAGAACATTCATGATGAGATCACCTCATCGGGCAATAGCATCAAATATGATTTTTTTCAAGGACACATCGCGACGTGTCTCGCGATGATTTTATCGCACACGTGCAAAACTGCAAATTTTACAATTTCGTACAAGTCAAAGGCGCGATATCGTTTTCAAGAACAAACGTGTCTCGCGATGATTTCATCGAACACGTGCAAAACTGCAAATTTTGCATTTTTCTGGTCGATGTACGGTTGCTGCATTGATACAGATCAAATCACCGAAAGTCAATGGCGCGTTATTGTTTTCAAGAACATGTCGCGACGTGTCTCGCGATGATTTCATCGCACACGTGCAAATCTGCAAATTTTGCAATTTCGCATAAGTCAATGACATGATATCTTTTTCAAGGACACATTGCGATGATTTCATCGCACATGTGCAAAAAATGCAAATCTTGCATTTTTCTGTTCGATGTACGGCTGCTGCAGTTATACAGATCAATTCATCATAAGTCAATGGCGCGTTATTGTTTTCAAGAACATGTCACGACATGTGTCGCGATGATTTCATCGCACACGTGCAAAACTGCAAATGTTGCAA